>CM018691.1:96003907-96206407 GCA_009363875.1 Mikania micrantha
GTGTAGGTAAGAATGCTTAATTATCGTTAATATCAATGTCCTATGTGGCTTAGTATGTGGTGGGATGGCGTCTGGGCGGGTCGTAGGCGACTCAGGGGTATGCCCATACATAAGCATACTGAGTTAGATGAACAGGTGATTTAATGAGGTTAAGATTGTTACTGAAGAGGTTATCAATGTTATCATGTGATTTAAACTGTTAAACAGAATGCTTAAATCTCAGATGATCATAGAAGGGAATGATAGTAAAATGCTTAATTATCATTAACATCGATGTCCTATGTGGCTTAGTTTTGGTGGGATAGCGTCGGGCAAGTCGTAGGCTCGACTCAGGGGTATGCCCTATACATAAGCATACCGAACTATGGATGATACAGGTGCTGTTAATGAGGTTTAGGGTTTTGCCTAAACGGTTCACAAACTTATTTTCAATAACTAAACTACATGAACTCACCAACCATGTGTTGACTTGATCTTTTTGCATGACTTCTTAGGCGACGAATATGTCAAGTAAGAAGTCATTACTTTTGGACTAGGACTTCAGATAGAAGACTTAGTATTTTGGACCTGCATACTTTTGGAAACATCATTATACAATATATTTTGTATATCTTGTGTAGATACAAGATAAGAAATTTATGATGTTTGATGGTATTTTACATTGTTAAATTACAAACAATACTGATGTAATTTAACTTTGTAATTCTATTCTATTTAGCATTTCTCATTATATCATGTGCAATGTAAACAATCTAATCATCACGATTATCATTCCCGATATCGCGCCCCGGGAACCTTCCGCCCGACGGGACTTCGATCCAACCCCGCCGGCTCGGGGTGTGACAGATGGCCTCCATAATCACAATGTTCAAGATCAAGCATATTAGTAGACCATTGTTCATTTATATCAAATGGTAAATGATGTGATTTAGCTGATTGGCAAGATGAGCATAACATAGGTTTTGGCAAAAAGAGGTAAACTCCGAATAAGCCAATATATTCAAAAGTTTAATTGTTTCAAAGGACACATGTCCTAATCTATTATGCCAAATATTAACGAGGGCTTCATCTTGGGTTTTGAAGTAGCAACAAAAGCTTTTGGTGAGTTTAACACATAAATTCCGTGCTCACAATGTCCTTGAGCTAGAACCTGCTTCTTCTTTTGATCCTGAATGTGAAAATATGGATAGGAAAACAACACATCGACATCATTATCAGAGGTTAATAACTAATAGATAACAAATTATAGTAATGTAGAGATCACCAAGACATCTTGTAGTAGTAAGTTGTTAGATATTGTAGAGTTGCCATCATAAGAGATAGGAAGAGTGTTACCATAACCAAACAGAAGCTTTTCCCACAAACGGTGTCGGATTCGACACGGTAGATGCCGATGAACTCATGTGATCAGTTGCACCAGAATCAACATACCAATCCGGTCCAGAAGTTGTCACATGATATTGAGCATGAAAGGCTTTGGCTAGGTCTACATTAGATCCAGGGGCATGAGTCTCATAAGAGCCAAGGTGGGGACACGCATTAGCATAATGGCCATCGAGCCGATATAGTTGACAATGTGGCGAGTGCCGACCCATACCCCGACCACCACGAGACCCACGACCATTTCCACGACCCTTGGGTGTTGGAGAATGGCGGGTCTGAGCCGAGAAGGAAACCGGGGTGTAACCGTTCCATGAATGGATTTTAAAACTAACTCTTGTGCTTTTGCCTTTGCTAACAAATCACGAAGGTCAAGGCTGATTTGGCAGCCCTAGTAGCAGTAGAAAAATCAGCAAATGTGACACCCAAGCCACATAAAAAAATAATGTATTTTGTCTGATTCAATAACCGTTCACCGATGGCAGATAATTGATCACAAATTGTCTTGAATTACGTCCAACTCAGAGACGAGGAGTTACCTTTGGTGAGACGACACAATTGATCATGAAGATTCTGGACTCGCTCAACCGAAGGACTAGGTAGATTCAAGTGCACACCAAATTTGTTGTGCAGAGGAGAGACCGACGATTTTAGAAAGGGCTTCTTCAAAAAGGGAAGCTTGAAGGATGATGGTGGCCTTCTGATCTGCAAGGGCCCATGCTTCATAAGCAGGATTAGGGGCTGGTTTACCAACAGTCTCAATGGTGGACGAGGAGCATACGCGGACCGTCAATGTGAGACAACAATTTCTGAGAGTTTAGAACCGACATTAATTGGTCTTCCAAAGCAGAAATTCGTTGAAGGCAACCAGACAGTAATCATATGCATGAGGCTGTGGAGAGAGTTTCGCCAGAGGCGCCGGTAGAGGCAGAGGAGGAAGCGCCATGAGGAGGAGGAAGAGAGGGTTACGGAAGTGGTTAGGCAGAAGGGAAGATTTAGAGGCCATGATTGATGAGGACGTATGATACCATGTGAGAATAAATCATTGTCTTCCATTGAAATGAGAATACAAATATATTACAGATGAATTAATACCAAGTAATAAATTAAGGAAATATGAAAAGTTACACAGATAGATTATATTCTATAACATGCAACATATATTTTACAGCTCACATGTTTGAAGCTCACAAATAAAAGCTATTTTGGACACACATTGGCCAAATACTAACACCACACTTTTGAGCATTCATTGACCCCTAGTTCCTGATGATGTGCAAAGGTATATGCCCAATTGTGCCTATATGAACTTTGCAATGATGGGCACAAATATTTAACTCCAGTATCTACGGTGCCTAGACACATTGCGCAAGAATAGACGGAGGATCCTGACCACGTGTGGGAAGCCATCCTATATTCTCAAGGGATACATATAAATGATTTAGTATTTGGGACCATCAATTCATATAAACTTGTTTCAACTACAACATTACATACAACAATACATGCGAGGTTCAAATTACATTCGACCATTTTAGTTAACACACTACCGCCAATAAAGAAGCATAGAATTATAGTATAATAACATCTATTAACATATGTAATTATTTATTATGAAAATTTTTCTATAAAGTTTATATTTTGAAAATTTTAAAGTTTACTAAGGCTAACATAGATTTAAAACTCAAAAACCGATCCAAACAAACTCTAATAGATCTCATTACCTTATCATTAGAACAAGCTTTTCGAACCTTTACCTAAACCTCAAATATTAAATCATAGAGATAAAACCTAAATGTTAATAACAAGGCCTAAAAACTAAAGTTTAAAGCTAATTGTTTAAAGTAAATCTTAAAACTAATATTATATAGCTTGCCAAGACGTTCCAACATCGTTAAAATGAGTTTAATAAGAGTTCATTTGAAATGAGTTTTTTTTAATAGCATTTTTAACAAAATAAACTTTATTTTTGAGAGGATATTCAATTAAAAATTATAATATTTGAGAAATAAATAACCATTCATAAAAAATATAAAAATTATATAACAATAACTTATCTCTATTTTAAAGGAAGATTGCTTTTATATCATTTAAATCATGTTGCTATAAATGACTTTTTTTAGTTTCTACACACTTATGATTCTCATATATATGAACAAAATCTTAAATAACTCACACTTATTGCGATAAGTAGTGAGAACCTGTAAATATCAAACCATTTTTTGTATTTTTCATTTTGTTGAATATATTATTACACATGTATAATATTTCTTAGTTTATGTAAGTATGAATTCATATGCATTTAATATTTATATTTATATATACCCATGTAAGCTTTAAAATGTACATAAACACATTAGAAAAGCGAAAAAGTTAAATGGAAATAAAATCTAAAATGCATATATTATTATAATTACAAATAAAATTAGAAAACATTGAACATGATATTCGGAAAAACAAACAAAATTTTGATTGATTTTGATGAGTTATCATAAGTTAACGTAACAAAAATGGCGAGATGTTCTAACAAAGGATCTCTATATATATATTTATATTTGTGTGTGTATGGAGAGAGAGATAATTATCTTTTACGATTGAAATACCAAATTAGTTGGTCACTACCTGTTTTAAAAACAGTTTTTAATTGATCCTCTTTGAATTTTATATTCGTGATCATACTAATAATTGATTAGCTTAAATGCAAATTTTACAAAGAATCTTATACAAACAATTAAAAAACTAACATTCTTACACCTAAAATTGTTTGTTGTAGAAAATAAAATTATGTTGCATGTGTAAACTCTCCTTTTCTAGTGAAGATATGTCGGAAGACTAGAGACTTCCTATGACTAGAGGTGGGCAAAAATACCTGACCCGAACTGGAACCGACAACCCGAACCGGAACCGGTGGGTACAAACGGGTCCGGTTTTTCAGACAAATTAGAACCGGAACTGAAACTAGAACTGGTTCCACCTATACCCAGCCAAAACCCGAACTGGAACCGGCCAAAATCCAAACCGAAACCGGTAAAAAACCGGTTGGAACCCGTCGAAACCCAGAACCGAAACCGGGTATTGACTTTGTTAACCGGAACTGGAACCGGTTGAAACCGGTTCCAGAACCGGAAGCGGTTCCAAAAAAACCCGATTTGTGCACTTCTACCTATGATATCCTCTTTTCATCGTAAGCTAACTCTTTCCAGAAGAAGATGTCAAACTTCCAATGTTGGTGTTTTTCCATCATATGCCTAAGAGAATACATCAGTATATCTTAGAATGCTTCTTAGAGAGGAAAATGAACCTTTAGAAGGACTTTAGTTCCAGCAAATATTAGCTTCTTGAATACTTAGATCAGCTTTCGAATACAAATATACTTTCGACCACATTAACTGCTGAAGCAAATGAATAATGTTGCATTTCTGACACAAGACATATTACTAATTCAAAAGACATTCCTAGCTTTGATTATCAGATAGTCAGACTACAACATCCAGAAGAGTAGTGATAATAGAATACACTTTGATGATTTAAAGATCAACATAATTATTCTTTTTTATTATAGTAATTATATGTATAGGTTCAACGAAGTTATTTGCATTAATTGTAATTAATGTGGTTACAACTGTAAAACCAAATAGATGCTAGAATAATTTTCACTTTGTTTCTAGTGTTTGTCCAGCTTTGTATTTCTAAGAAATGTTATTGTAGCTTCGAGTATATAACCTCTCATTGTATTATGCTAAGTAGTTAAATTCTTGTGCGAGTCTTGTAACTTTTCTATATTCGAGAGAAATATAGTTCTTATTTTCTCAAGTGTTGTGTTTAAGTGTTTGTAAGATCCTACCATGTAAAGACCAATAAAGGCTGATGCTCACCAAACTTCAATTTTGTCTAAGTATCAGAGACCACAAAGACAAACAGCCTTTGGAAGGAAGGAGTTCCTCTTCGGAAGCAACATTGCTTCCGAAAGGTAACTCACTCCAACTGAAGGCTGTACAAGACAAAGCACCTCGGAAGGCCAAAACTTAACAGAGTTAAAGCTTCAGAGCTTCCGAAGACATAAAGCTTTTGAAGAACTAAAGGCTTCCGAAGACTAAAGGCTTCCAAAGATTCTCCTCTGCAACCTCCAAAGACAAAGACAAAGGCTTCCGAGGATAATCCTCTGACAAAGACTGTAGCTGATAACTTTCATAGTACAAAAGTGTAGAGCCCGCTAAACGATGAAGACTGACAAAGTCAACCCGGAAGAGTCAAAGATCAGATTTTTGTTGATAATTCGTGTACAGTATTTCGAGTACACGAACTGATCGTGTACTCGAACTTTTGTAATAGATTTCGTGTACTCCTAGGCCTAGTATAAATAGACGTATTTTGTACAGGTTTAGGTTGGAATCCCGAGGCATTTGCTCTCTAGACGTATTGAGGCACTTGTACTCGAACTTTTCAGATTTTATAAAAGTTTGCATTTTTCTTATTGCTTTCTTGATTCTAACCTGGATTCCGCACTCGTTAGACATCAACGATGATGATTATGAAGATAAAGTTTGGATCTTGATCAGTTTAAGGACCTACAAGTGGTATCAGAGCTTGAGTGCTCTTTTCATCATCAAGGTAACAACTTTCTGAAGCAAGTTTTATACTTTATCATTCTTCTCTACTTCATCTAGCTACTGTGTAAATTTGGGACTCCAAATCTTAAGAAATATTTTTATAATTTTTTCTTAAAATTTTTCTTAAGTATTTTCGAGTTCAGAATTTTCGAGTTCAGCTATTTCGAGTATAGTTAGAGTGTTCGAAGTATAAATACTTTTCGAGTACAAGAGGAGTTCGACTACAGAATTTCGAATACAGTGTCAGATTCGAATACACACAGGATTTCGAGTACAAGAGAATTTTCGAGTACAAGAAGATTTTCGAGTACAGGGATATTTTCGATTACAAGGAGTTTCGAGTACAGATTTGTCTGTTTAACTTTGAGCAGTATCTACAGGGAGCTACAGGGAATTCGTGTACTGGACTTAGAAAATTTTCTGATTCATCATGGCTTCAAAGAATCTGACAAATTTGTCCAACTTACTCAATCTGGACAATGAGATCGGCACCGGAACAAAGCCACCAAGGCTCGTGTCAGGAGATAACTTCCAAGATTGGAAGTTCAGATTTCAGTCATTCATCAAGTATACCGATCCAAAGCTTTGGAGATCGATTGAGGAGGGTCCCTATGTACCCTCATACCAGAGTGAGATCAATGGTCCTCTTGTTCCCAAGGATCCGGAATTGTACACCGACAATGACATACTCATGATGGAAAAGGATGAAAAGGCGTATGCTTCGATTACAATGGCCTTATCGACTGATGTTGCTCACGGATTTAAGGAGCACAAGACTGCTAAGGAACTCTGGAATGCCTTGGTTGAAAGATTTGAAGGAAATGAGGACATGCGAGAAAGTCGGAAGGATATGCTCAGGCAAAGGTTTAACATGTTTAATCACATCAAGGGAGAGTCTCTTGAAGCACAACTTAACAGATTCACTCATCTGATGACTGAGATGACTAGTTCTGGAATTGAGATGACCAAGGGAGAGGTGAACAAGAAGCTGCTGAACTCATTACCTTACACTTGGAATTCAAATTGTACAACAATCAAAAGGACCAAAGATATGTACAAAACTTCTTTGAGTGAGCTGATCTCAATCATCAACTCCTATGATATGGATGATAAGCAGAGAGCACTGAATCATGCCAGCTCAATGGGCATTGCTCCTGTATCTGAGAACTCTGCCCTTCTGTCAGCAATCAATCTTCAATCATCAGGAATGCAGCACTATCAGCCTTCTTCATCTCATACAATTCCTTTTGAGACTGCATTCCTATCATCTGGACAAACCGGATCAGTGCCTAAAGTCAATCCAGAAAGCGAAGAGAATCTGCTGCTGTTTAAAGGATTCATGAACAGTTACAATGCTTTCATAGCAGGTGAATTGGCTCCATCCAATCTCACTCAAGACAATCTAGAGCAGATCAATCCAGCTGATGTTGAAGAAATGGATATCTCATGGCAGATGGCAATGGCAGTATTTAGAGCAAAGAAGTTCATCAAGCGATATGGAAGAAATAGCTTTGGAAACAATCCTGGAAAGAAGCTTGGTTTTGATAAATCAAAGCTGCGATGTTACAACTGCGACCAACCGGGTCACTTTGCCAGAGAATGTAAGCAGCCGAAAGTGTCTAAAGAAGGAGAAAAGAAGATTGAAGAGAAATCTGTGACTGCAGCTGCGGGAGGAAGTGCTAGCACATCGAAAGCACTGGTGACTCAAGAGACTGACTCCTATGATTGGAGTGATCAGGTGCAGGAACTAGAGCTGACTCTGAGTCATGCATTCATGGCCGAGGTGGACGACAAACAGAAGGAGGTAACTGAAAATCTTTGCTCTACCTCATGCATAAATAAAGTATTTAAGTACAGGTCACACAATGAATCTTTAATCAAAGAATTAAACAAACTTAAATACTTTAACTCAGAATTTCTTAAAAATGAAGGAATTTTTAAAAGGAAACTTGAAGCCGAGGGTCGGGATGTGGCAAGGCTAAAAGAACTTTTAAGTGATAAAGAGTCCAACTATCGTGATGCTAGACGCAAAATCGATGAACTCACTTTGGAGCTAGACCAAGCCAAAACTCAACTTTCTAAAATTTCTGTAAAATGTGAACAATTTGATTATTCAAGCAAAGTTTTAGAAAACATGGTAAGCATACAATTCAAGAGGGATAATAAGGGTCTTGGTTTTAAGGAGTGTGCACCACCCTTTAACCATAATTACTCATGCATGCCAAGGATCAACACATCTGTTGATGACTTGGAATTGGATTCTAGTCGTGCTTGTGATTTCCCCACCAAACCGGTTATGCTCACAGCTGACCCTGTTATGACTAATGATTCTAAGGTTTGTGCAGAAAAACTAAGTGTTGCAGGTTTAGAGGAGAAGAAGGTAGAAAGAAGTGCTGGGAGGAGCACAGATTGTTCAACATCTACAAGACAATCATCTTTTGTTCCAAAACTGATTTTGTTGGAAAATTCGATGAAATTGACATTAATCTTAATGATATGTTGAAACATTTTCAAAAAACATTTGCTATAAAATCAACCTTCTCTCCTTTGACAGCACAAACTGCACCGGCTCATTCCACAGTTACTAAAGAGGAATGTTCACAGTTGAACCCTAACTGTGAACCTTATATTCCAACTGGGTCATTGGAACAAATTTCTTCAAACTCATCCTCTAGTCAAAGTAACTGTGATGTAAAGCCCTTTGATCCAATTGAATTTCACCAAAAGGTCTGCTGTTATGCATGTGGGAAACCAGGCCACATTGCTAGACACTGTCTGCACCGACCTACTGAATTCTTCTATGGGAAGAATCAGAAGGTCATACCTAAGGCTAAACCGGTTAACAAACATGTGAGGACTGTACCATCCTCCAAGCCTAAGGCAACCTCTCAAAAGGGGACTCAGACTCAGACTCCTTCCACTGCAAAAAGACATAAGAAATCAAACAAAACACAATCTGGTTTTCATAAGCAAACTCCAAGGATTTTCAAAACTAAGATAAAACCAGTTGACCAGGGCAGTGGAAGCATGACAAAACATATTAAGCTCAATTCAGACAGACCCAAACCCAAACCCAAGGATAGAGTTTATTCTATTACCAAAGTACCTAAATCTGTTATGATTTGGGTACCTGTTTCTCATTAATTGAATGTGTACTATGCAGGGAAAGCCAAGCAAGCTTAAACATGTTTGGTATGTAGATAGTGGTTGTTCCCGGCATATGACTGGGGATTTCTCTCAGTTGCATGAAGTTACACCATTCAATGGAGGCTATGTGTCATTTGCTGGAGACAAGGGAGGAAGGATAAGCATGAAGGGCACGGTCACAAATGGAACTCTTAGTTTTGAAGATGTGTACTATGTTGAAGAGCTCAATCACAGTCTTCTGAGTGTTTCTCAAATCTGTGATAAGAGTTTTTCCACACACTTCACAAACAAAGAATGTCTTATTCTGAAGCCTGGCTTTGTAGTGCCTGAGAAGTGGATTCTGATGAGAACTCCAAGGATAAACAATGCCTATATTATTAATATGAACTCAGATTCATTTACAGAGAACACTTGTTTGTTCTCAAAGGCGTCGGAGCATGATTGTCTGTTATGGCATCGGCGACTGGGTCATGTAAACCTAAAAAATCTGAACAGACTCGCCAAGGGAGATCACGTCATTGGTCTACCTTCTAAAGATTTCTCCACTATTGAGAAATGTATCGCTTGTGCCAAAGGGAAACAACACAAGAGACCTCACAAGCCTAAATTGTTCACTTCTATCTCTTCAGTTCTTCAACTTCTTCATATGGATCTCTTCGGACCGGTTAACGTAATGAGTATTGGAAAAAGTCATATTGTCTCGTTGTGACAGATGATTATTCCAGATTCACTTGGGTGTTCTTTCTGGCCAAGAAAGATGAAGCTCCAGAGATTTTGAAGAAGTTCATTACCTTGATTGAAAATCAGAAGAATCTAAAGGTCAAGGTGATTAGAACTGATAATGGAACTGAATTTAGAAATCAGACTCTTATAGATTTCTGTGATGAGAAAGGGATAGCTAGGCAATACAGTGCAGCCAGAACACCTCAGCAAAATGGAGTTGCTGAAAGGAGAAACAGAACGCTTATAGAAGCTGCACGAACAATGTTGTCAGAATCAAAGCTACCAATCTTTTTCTGGGCTGAAGCAGTTAACACTGCGTGCTATGTTCAAAATAGAGCACTTCTGAACAAGCGTCATCAGAAGACTCCCTACGAGATTCTATTCAATCAGAAGCCCAAAGTTGGACACTTCAAGTCATTCGGATGTCCTTGCACTCTTCTTCATACAGAGCCTAACCATAAGTTTGATGATAAGGCAGATGAGTGTTACTTCGTGGGCTACTCGTCTGAAAGGGCAGCATACAGAGTTTATAACAAGAAAACTCGGATGATTGTGGAATCATACTACATAGATTGGCAAGAAATGAACTCTACTGATGCTGGTTCTGGTCCAAACTGGCTATTTGAGTATGACTCCACTTTTAAGCCCTTCAGCACTCCATCTGAGAATGCAGGAGCATCTGAGCAAGCCATGATTTCTACAAAAGTGATGATGTGGACTATAGAGTTGACTATGTTCCATGTGATCCTAATCTTTTGACAGTTGATCCTCCTGGCATGTACAATCGTGACCCTCCAGCTCAGCCGACCCCAGTACAAGAAGTTCTCCCATCAGAACCAGACACTTCTCAGTCTGTTCAACCACTTCCAGAAGCTGATCAAATCTCATCTTCCTCCCACCAGACCTTTGATAATCCATTGTTCTCAGATAACATTCTTGAGGAACATTGTGTGGATCAAGGAACTGAGTCAAGTGAAAATGCTCATACCGACAACATTTCTTCCTCAAGTATAGATCAAGTGAATAATCTCAGCAACTTGCTAGACAATCTAGCTGTGGAAGAAGTGCCAACACTCAGTATAAACAAGAATCATCGAGTTGAAAATATTATTGGACCTCTCTCGGAAGGTGTTCTCACTCGAAGCAGAACCATTACAGCTCAGAACCTCTTGCCTGAAGAGACGACTACCAGAAGTCAATCAGGTCCAATTAATTCATGTTTATATTCTTGTTTTATCTCGCAGGTTGAGCCCAAGAATGTTAAAATGGCTCTCAAAGAGTCCAGCTGGGTTGAAGCAATGCAGGAAGAACTGATGCAGTTTCAGAAACTTAAAGTATGGAATCTGGTTCCCCTGCCCAAAGGAAAACTGCCTATAGGAACCAGATGGGTTTTCAGAAATAAAAGAGATGACTCTGGAGTCATTATCCGAAACAAAGCAAGGTTGGTGGTTCAAGGCTTTTATCAACAAGAGGGGATAGATTATGAGGAAGTCTTTGCGCCAGTTGCACGACTTGAAGCCATTCGAATTTTCTTGGCTTACGCCTCCTATATGAACTTCACGGTATATCAGATGGATGTGAAGACAGCTTTCTTATACGGAAAGGTAAAGGAAGAAATCTACGTGTGCCAACCCCCTGGTTTTGAAGATTCTCAGTATCCAGAGCATGTCTACAAGTTAGACAAAGCTCTTTACGGCCTTCATCAAGCACCGCGAGCATGGTATGCTACGCTTACTGATCACCTGCTCGCAAATGGATATACCCGTGGAGCTATTGATCAGACTTTGTTCGTTCGCAAAGATAAGAATGATTTAATTCTCGTTCAAATCTATGTGGATGACATCATATTTGGCTCCACCAGCTCAGCGTTGTGCAAGGAATTTGAAGGGGTGATGAAAAAGAAATTTGAAATGAGTGTGATGGGCGAAATGACCTTCTTTCTGGGTCTGCAGGTGAAGCAAGATTCTAAGGGCGTGCTAATTCATCAAGGAAAATATGTCACGGACATTTTGAACAAGTTCAAAATGATGGAGTCAAAACCGGCGTCCACTCCTATGGCTGCTCGTCCTATCCTGACTTCGGATTCGGAAGGTGAAGATGTTGATCAGCACCTCTATCGCTCGATGATTGGTTCTCTGATGTATCTAATTGCTAGTCGTCCAGACATTATGTTCTCAGTATGTCAGTGTGCCAGATATCAGGCAAATCCGAAGGCATCTCACCTCATAGCTGTCAAGAGAATCTTTCGGCACCTAGTCGGGAAGCCTAAACTCGGTCTTTGGTACCCAAAGAACTCTGAGTTTCAATTATTTGCATACTCAGACAGTGACTTTGGTGGATGTAACCTGGATAGGAAGTCAACCACTGGTGGGTGTCAGTACCTGGGAGAACGCCTTGTCTCATGGCAATGCAAGAAACAAACGACTGTATCTACTTCGACTGCTGAAGCTGAGTATGTTGCTGCCTCTAGTTGCTGTTCTCAGGTTATATGGATGCAACAACAGCTCCTCGATTACGGTTTGAATTTTCTTGACTCTCCTATATTTTTTGACAATGAAGCAGCCCTACAGATCGTCAAGAATCCGGTACAACACTCCAAAACTAAACATATTGACATCCGGATTCACTTCATCCGTGATTGTTTCGAATGAAAGTTGATTCATCTTGAAAAGGTCCATACTGATGACAATCTAGCGGACCTTTTCACAAAACCGTTCGATACAGCACGCTTCCATCACTTGCTTACCTCTCTCAAACTAATAAGCTTTAGTTGAAAGCATTTTTGTAAATCAATTAAAATTTGTGTCTTACTCAGTTCACAAATTTAGGGGGAGAAAATTTACAAAACAA
Source organism: Mikania micrantha (assembly GCA_009363875.1). NCBI lineage: Eukaryota > Viridiplantae > Streptophyta > Magnoliopsida > Asterales > Asteraceae > Mikania > Mikania micrantha. Next base: position 96,016,618 of record CM018691.1, read on the forward strand.
CAAAAATATTTTTCGTTCTTTGAGTCAAAAATTTACAAAACATCAAAAAGATTTTTGGTTTTTTGAGTCAGTCTAAGATAATCTATAAGTTTAGGGGGAGTTAAGCTTTGAAATCCTAAGAAAAGGAGATTCTGCTCCGCGTTATTCAAAGAAAATTACAAAAATATTTTTAACTTTTTACTTTACAAAAACTTAAGAAAATACAAAAAGATTTTAGTTGGACAAGCAAAGTGAATCGATCAAAATGGGAAGTGAAATAATCTCTAAGGATCAAAATTTCACTATCTTAATATGATTTCAAAAGGAATCACAACCTTGAATATCTATTCTATGCTAAGAAGTTGAAACAAGTTTTTCAAAACTTAAATAATCAAACTTGATCAAACTTAAAATACATAATTAGATAAATAAGTGTGAAATTATGATCATTAGATAACTAGAAATGTGTGACAACTATTTGACTTCTAGATTAAATCCTTTAATCAAAATGAGATTGTGTTTCTATAAACTTAAAATTATGTTTTGAAAAAACTCGGGTATTTCCTATGTTTTGTGCAAACAAAGAGCGGGAAATACCTACTGAAGCATTCTATGTTTTGCGTAAGCAAAGAACTGAATGTGTGACGTTAAGGCCAATGTGTCTGCAGATCAGAAAATAAAAGATGCCAATGAACACAAGATGATAGAACCCCTTCTTGTTCTTGATTCTAATCTAATGGATCTGTTCTTTTCTTTTCTCATCTTTAAACTCTATCAAAATGATTTTAAGTTCGCTGAAACACAATCAAAGTTTAAAACAAAGGATTTAACAAGACTGATAGGTTGCATATTAATCTAGTCTTACAATCTAATTGATCACAAATTTCCCATAAGATATTCTCAGAAAAACTTGATCATATAATTGATTTTTTAAGAGATGGATTAACGAGTGGAAATCATTGGTGGGGAATAGCTATTTAAAGGTTGTGCTTCACTGAGAAATTAACTAAGATGGTTAAAATTTTGATAACATATTTGATCCCACAAAATTTGAACCGACTAAACTTTAAACTTGTTCAAAGTTTATTTTATTTTATTTTATTTTATTTTATTTTATTTTATTTTATTTTATTTTATTTTATTTTATTTTATTTTATTTTATTTTAGAAAAGTTAGAATTTTTAAATCGAAAAATTAACTAAGTGTTTGTACTCGAAATCGTGTACACGAAAATGTGTGTTCGAAGTGACCCTATAAATAGTCCACCGATATTTGATTTCGAATACCACAATTTCGTGTACGCGGTTTCTTCATTTCGAGTACAGAATTGGTCTTTCTGAGGCGATCTCGATTTCTAGACCCGATGTCAAACTTCTACTCCGGCCATCTTATAGATCATCATTAGGCGACCCTAGGTATAGAATTTTATCAAATTTTGACCATGCATTCGAAAGTTATGGTCAAAATTGATTTTCGAGTACGCAAATTTCGAATACAGGAAGTTTTTGGTCAAATTGACCAAGAAATACTTGAAATTGGAAGGCTATCTGTAAATATGTTATTCGCCTTTCAATTCCGAGTATATTGAACCTGATTAGAAATTCTATGGAGTCAAAATGTTAAACTTTTCATGGAATCTTGAGTACACGAAAATAAAAACTTTCGAGTACACGATTTCGTGTACAGTCTGGATTTCGTGTACAACCTGAATTTCGTGTACATGTTATACTTCGTGTACATATCACATTTCGTGTACATCAAGTATTTCGTGTACTTCTTGATTTTCGTGTACTCAAAACTTAGAAATTTTTAACAAATCATAGTTCGTGTACACTATGGTCTTCGTGTATATCGAGACTTAGAAAATTTTTCTTGAAGTTAAACTAACTTAATCAGTTTCCTTTTCAGATGGAAGACCTACGATTCGTACCTGATCAGAACATGTCAGCGTACCTCGGAGATCCACCGCAAAAACATTCAGAGTTCAAGAGCATGGTCGATGGTCTGATTTTGTCTCCAGTAAACTATGCTATCATGGAGCGTCCTACCATCTTTTCTGATTATATTGAGAGCTTTTGGAGCACCATTACTGATCACACTAACAGTAATGGAGACATCAGTATTGTTGGGAAGATTCAAGGGAAGTCAATCACCATCACAGAGCAGATCCTACGAGAATGTCTGCAATTTGGAGACAAGGATACAGATCCGGTTGAGTTGGACCAGGATTTGGTCAACCGTACTATCTTCCAGATGGGACACGAGGGTGCTTATCCTCCTACCGAGAAGAAACTTCTCCATCCTTACGGGAGATATCTGGCTCACGTTGTCACACAGTGTCTGTCCGGAAGGAAAGGCGGGTATGATGTGTTGAATCAGACACTAAGCTCTTGTTTGACAGCTCTGGCTCTGGGAATGGATTTCAACTTCTCAAGAATGATATTTCTTGACATGTATGCTAACATCAAGGGAAAGAGAAAGGAGAGGTTTCTGGCATTTCCTCGCTTCATACAGATCGTCATCAACAAACTACACCAGGATCAAGGTCCCACTGTCGGCACTCTGGGAATCAAAAGGATGCGTGATGACATCTTTGGCTATATCAATATGAACAAGCGAGGGAAGAAGCAATATGTTGGTCAAAGGCCTCTGATCAAGTTCGGATGATTTGTGGGGGAAGACAATGTTGTGGAAGATCAAGGCACCCCTATTGCCATTGTCGCTGACGAGCACGACACCCAAGCGACAAGTTCGAGGGCTGAGCCTGCCTCTTCATCAAGTGAGGATTTCATCCCAGAGAGGCCACCTCCACAAGGCAAGAAAGGGAAGAAGCTCAAGATGCCGACTACACTCCAACTCCTGACTCTTCGCCAAAGAAGAAGAGGCAAAAGACAATGGCCAAGAGAAAAAGGGATCCACGACTGCAAAAGATGTTCTCGAGCTTATCTTTCTCATCTGCTGCTTCCATTATGTCTCAGGAACCTACTCAACCACAACAACCGCTACCTACACAACCACCTCCACCTACTAAACCACAACCACCTCCGCCTACTAAACCTCAACCATCTACACTTCCCAAGCCACCTACAACGACCAAGCCACTCTCACCACCTCCTACATTTACACAACCACCTTCACCACCTCCCGTTACAAAACCACTTTCACCTCCACATGTTACTCAACCACCTCCACCACCTCCACCTTCTAAGCCTTCAATCTATAAACCCAAACCAACCAAACCTAAGCTCGTCATCAGACTCCCCACTCCTCGTCCATCCACCACAACCCTTCCACACACCAGACCCTATCACCTCCACCCCACTCCGGAAGCGACAAAGGAAAATCTCCTCTGAACGCTGACTCACCGTATGAACCCAAACACGTGCCTGTAGATATTGTGGAGCTGCAGGATCGAGTATTTCAGCTTGCGAAAGATGCTGAGATCAAGGATGGCATGATCAAGAATTTGCGTGAAGGAAAGATCAAGATCTGCGCCCATCTGAACAAATTTAGAGGAAAGATCAAAGCTCATGAGAAGTTCATCCAATTTCTTCTACTGGAGAACCACAAGATGAAGAAAGACATTAAGCGACTCAAAGGAGAAGAAGTCTCCGAGTCTGAGGACGAAGTCTTGGATTTCAGTGATGACAGTGACGATGATGATGATTTAGATGGAGGTGATGAACAGAGCCAGAAAGAGGACAAAGATGAAAAGGATGATAAAGGAGATGATAAGGATGCGCATGACAAAGATAAAGATCAAGGACCCCCTGATGACAAAGATCAAGGAGGAGACTCTGGGAATCCATCCTCATCCGAGAAGCCATCTGGTTTATATGATGACCTATTTGGAGATATTCCAGATGACATCCTGTTCGGAGACTGTGTTCAGCCAAATGAGACTTCAGGCGCCGGGCTTGAAAGTATATTTGATGATCTTCCTGATGACTTTGATTTTGAGTCACCGGGCGAACCAACAGAGGATCAAGCCAAGTCTTCTGCAGGGGCATCTGTAGAGGAAGAACCAGAGAACATCATACTTGGCAATGTGTCATCGGATCCTTATATCGATTATTTGTATGCCCACAAATATATTGATGCATTGGGCAAGGAAGTCACCTCTCTGCGCGAAGTGATTAATAGCTGGTTTGACAGGAAGAAGGATTGGACACCCGCTCCTCCTGTTGATAAAGCTGCATGGTTCAAAGAGATGGGAGACAAACATCCAGAGCATACATTCATATCAGACGATAGAAACCTGTTCGCTGTTCGTAACGACAGGTCAAACATATGCTGCTGGATGTATGACAAAGTCAGAAACATCTACTTGGTGAAAAGAATGAGCGGTAAGGTCGAATTCTACAAGAAGCCAAGAGATTTTTGTTCCTTGCCTAAGGTCGACATTAGAAGCATTGACAAAGCTATGTTCCTCAATCCCTCCAAAGATTCTCAGGCTGAGTTATTTGCAAAGTTTATCAGGAGTCAATGTGAGAAGGACTTCCCAACCATGCGCACGGAAAAGGGAAGACGGTTTGTTTCTTCTTGCATTATCGATCCGAAGACAAAGAAACCATGGGTCTACTACAAGTACCCTCCTCCTCACGTTGAGCAAGCAGTAACGGTTTCGCCAAGAGTTCCTGATAACTCTTTGGCTAACTTTCTTTCCTGGTACTTTGATAATCTGAACCTTGCTGCAGTTATTCTTAGAAATAAGGATGATATTAATGATGTTGATATCATTCTTGATCCTATGGATCTTCTGAAGTATGGTAAAGAAGATATGATGAAGCTGCACGAATCTCCCATTCGGGTACATTCGGGAAACGACGAACAGGCGAAGCCTTTTACTCGAGTCATTGCGTATGCCATGGAGCTAAAGCTGTATGCTGGAGCAGGGCCACACAGTGTTACTCTTCCGATAGGATGACTTCGCCAGTCTAGGGGGAGTTTGTAGAGCCCGCTAAACGATGAAGACTGACAAAGTCAACCCGGAAGAGTCAAAGATCAGATTTTTGTTGATAATTCGTGTACAGTATTTCGAGTACACGAACTGATCGTGTACTCGAACTTTTGTAATAGATTTCGTGTACTCCTAGGCCTAGTATAAATAGACGTATTTTGTACAGGTTTAGGTTGGAATCCCGAGGCATTTGCTCTCTAGACGTATTGAGGCACTTGTACTCGAACTTTTCAGATTTTATAAAAGTTTGCATTTTTCTTATTTCTTTCTTGATTCTAACCTGGATTCCGCACTCGTTAGACATCAACGATGATGATTATGAAGATAAAGTTTGGATCTTGATCAGTTTAAGGACCTACAAAAAGGGACTGACACAAGACATGCTGGTCTGAGTAAAAACAAAGATAACATACTGATAGTTAGACACATCACCTTACTTCCCTTCCTCAGCATTAAATGCAAAAGATCATCTCAAGCCTTGAAGATCAACAACATTAAATGCCTTTTGTATTTAGGTAGTCTTTTGTAAAGTCAATGTCTATATTTGTAATGATTGTAATTAAGTGTCTTAGCCTCTTAAGACACTTTACATACTAGAGTAAGTTTACTTTATGTATTGTCTAGTATACCCAACTTGTATTCATAAGAGTATACAGTTGTAGCCTTGGCTATATAATATCTCATTGTAAACTAGTATAGGGTGCTTGTTTTTGCTTGTCTGCTTACACTTGTAATACTTTGAGAGAAATATATCTTTGAGCTTGAAATTTGTTCTCGTGTTCTTATTTGTTGTTCAAAGATTAATTGTTCACCATTGAGTGTTTGTGAGATCCTGCTAACAGATATTCCGCATTTGTTAGATTGAAAGAGAGAAATACTTGTGAAGTGTTGTTTGAAGTAAACAACCCGATCCAACAAGTGGTATAAGAGCTTTGGCTCTCGAAATTAAGTGATTAATCATCCTTAAGTTACAAGTTCTATTTCTTCTAAAATCTCACTACTTCAAAACTCATATTCTGTTTGTTTGTTCAAATGGCTGCACTTAACAAACATGATACAGAAAATGGTACTCTCAACAAGCCACCAATGTTCACACCAGAAGACTATGACACTTGGAAAGTCAGGATGGAGGGATTCATCAGGAACTAGGACTTCAAACTCTGGAAGTCAGTTCTTGAAGGGCCCTTCATCCCAACTGTTCCTGCTACTAGCACCGGTGGAGCACCTGTGCCTAAAAATCCAGCTCTCAATTCAGATGAAGATTACAAGAGATTGAAAGTGGACTCGAAGGCTTTGTGGCTCATCCAGATGGCCATTTGTAACTCAATCATACATGCATTCAAGAAATACAAATCTTCTCAAGAGCTGTGGAACTCTCTACAGCAAATGTATGAAGGATCTGAAGATGTTAAAGAAAATAAGAAGGACATGCTGAAACAGAAGTTCGAGAACTTCTGTCAATAAAACAATGAAAAGATGACTTCTCAATATCTCAGGTATGTTCAGCGTGTTGATGAGTTAGTAGCTGTAGGTGTCAAAATGGAGAAACAAGATGAGATTAGAAAGTTTCTTAGATCACTTCCACAAGCGTGGAATATCTATTCTGTTGCCATCCGAAGAACAGAAAATCTAAGAACTCTGAAGCTTAGTGAATTGTTTGGTATACTCGGTCCTTACCAAATGGAAATAGATGCCCAGGAACCTAAACCCACCCATGTAACTCCTGGTTCAGCAGCACTCTATGCACCCATCAACAACCCTTCTTACCAAAGTTATCAACCCATATATCACCCTACCTCAACACCCAATGTCACCTTCCCTAGAACACCAACTCCATCAACCACACACACAAATCCTTTCACAAACCCAACTCCACTTTTGACTTCTGGGCAAGGAGCTTTCATGGCTGAGGAAACCAACTACTTTCACCTATGTCAGGAAGACTTGGATGGCATTCCTGAAGATTTCCTTGAGGAGATGGACATCAATTATCAAATGGCCATGATCTCCTATAGAGCAAAGGAGTTCTACCAAAGAACTGGTAGGCAATTTAAAAAACACAACATGAAGACTGTATTTGGGCTTGACAAATCTAAGCTCAAATGCTTCAACTGCCAGCAGTTAGGGCACTTTGCCAGAGAGTGCAAGTCCTCAAGCACTCAGCCATCAACTTCTTGACAACCACAGCAAAGACCATCAAGCTCAACAAACAGTGCAAACATTGCAGAGCAAGATTTTGCAGATTGGAGCTTCCAAGCTAAGGATGCTTCCATCTCCAACAGTGCTTTGATGGCAAATGACTCAACAATTTCATTCAAGGTAACTAAAGATATATGCACACCTGAATGTTTAGAGAAGTTAATTTTTTTTAAAAGAATCAATTCTCAACTCTGTAATGAGCTTGAGCCTTTACAAGTTGTCAAGGCAATTTTGTTTTGAATGTGAAAGGAACTACAAAGAAAAGATTGAAGAAATGGAAAAGACCATTTCTAGCTTAAAACATGAAGACACTAACAAACAGTGTTAAATTAACAATCTGTTAGAAAGACTAACCACTGCCAAGATAGAACTTGTATTGGGTGAGTCTTATAGAGACAAATTTTTAAGCCAAGGTGAGAAGTATGAAAAAATTTTCAAAATGAGCAGCACAACTGACCTGGTGAATAAAATGGGGGCTAGTTTGGGTTATAACAAGATAGAGCCTCCATCTGCCTATACTCCCATGGTGGAGATTAGGTGTAAACCAGTAGCTGACCTTGTGTATGATGATGAGTTGGACATACACAAAGTGGCTTAAAGTGATGATCTCTCTGATCTTAACCCAAGTAATTCAACATGCTCTGATGAGGATGATACTCCCATTAAAACAAAAACAGAAAAACCAGCTTTGAAAACTAAGAAAAGAACTAAGATAACTAAGAAACATTCATCAGTTTTTATCAAAGCTAAGAACATACAAACTGGGAGTACCTCCACAGATGACTATGTTGCTTGTCCATCTGACAAGTCCAAAAGAGGTAGATCAAAGGAGAGAAAAGCCAATCTTTCAGGAAAACAGGTAAATCATCAAGCCTACAAGTCTGTTGGAACACCCAAACCATCAACCTATGTGAATCAAAGCTCAGCCTTCATCAAAAAAAGAATCAGCAGCAACAATCTCTCAATAATCAGACTATATGCTTGATGTGTGGTGAGACAAATCACTTTGCTGCTAATTGCTTCTATAATCCGAGAAGCAGAATGTTTGTTGAGATACAAGGAAGAGGAAGAAAGAAGAGCTGGAGCAGATCATCTGTTTCTTCGGAAGAACAAAGAAGAAACTCAATGAAAAAGGTATCGGAAGCAAGCACTTCTGATAATCAGAAGAAACAGAATAAGAAGGCTTCCGAAAGGAAAGTTTTGGAAGAACAGCAAAAGAAGACTTCCGAAGGAAAAAGACCACCGGAAGTACATACAAAGAAGGCTTCCTACAAACCAAATAAATCTTTTCCCTTTGGAAGAAAAGGATCTTCGGAAGTAAAGCCCAACTAGTCAGCAAAAACCAAGTCTTCGGAAGGGAAGACAAAATATCTTTCCGATGACTATCAAAAGAAGAAAACTCTTCCGACAACCTCAAAAGTCAAGCAGATTTGGAAGAAAAAGGAAATTTTTGAACCATCTGTTCAATCACCTGTCCTACCAACAAACTCATCATCTGTTTCACCTAAGATGATGTCAAAGAAGTTTACTTACAATGATGCTAATGGAAAACCCAAGACCACATGGGCTTGGCTTCCCATAAGGAACTAATTCACTTCTGGTCATGTGCAAGGGTAGCAGGAATCAAAGAGCAACTTGTGGATAGTTGACAGTGGCTGCTCTAGGCACATGACAGGCAATAAGACTCATCTGCACAAATATGAACCATTCTTTGGTGGGTCTCTTGCATTTGGAAGTGATCTAGTGGGAGGTTACATTACAGGTAGGGGCACAATCACAAACGTCAAGGTAAGCTTTGAGAACGTGCATTTTGTAAATGAACTAAATTACAATTTACTGAGTGTATCACAGGTATGTGATCAAAAGCACAACATGTTGTTTACTGAGCATGAATGCATTGTTCTGAAGCCAGGATTTGTAGTTCCAAATGATCAAATCCTGCTCAGGGCTCCAAGAAGAAACAACATGTACATGCTAGACATGAGCACTGCTGCACCACTTAGTAATATAAGTTGCTTTGTCTCAAAAGCTTCACTTGATGAATTATCTCTTTGGCATAGAAGACTTTGTCATGTAAACCTTAAAAATATGAATAAACTTGTCTAAAATAACTTAGTAACTGGTTTACCAACGAAGGAATTCATTTGTGTTTATAAATGTGTTGTATGCTTGAAAGGTAAGCAACACAAAACATCTCATCATGCCAAAGAGATAAATTCAATCACAACAGTCCTGCATTTACTTCACATGGATTTGTTTGGCCCCACAAGTGTTAAAGGTCTTGGTAAAGAGTCATATTGTTTGGTGGTCACTGATGGTTTCTCTCGGTATACTTGGGTATTTTTCTTAAGTACCAAAAATGAAACTGCTGAGACCCTAAAGTCATTCATACTTAGGGTAGAGAATGAAAGTGACCACCATGTAAAAATAATCTGATCAGATCAGGGAACAGAATTCAAGAATCATATTTTAAATTCTTTTTGCGAATCTAAAGGTATCACAAGGCAATTTAGTGCTCCTAGGACTCCACAACAAAATGGTGTTGCTGAGAGAAGGAATAGGACACTAATTGAGGCTGCAAGAACCATGTTGTCTGATGCCAAACTTCCAATAACTTTTTGGGTAGAGGCAGTCAACACTGCCTGTTATGTCCAAAATAGAATATTGGTAGTTAAGACACATGATATGACTCCTTATGAAATTTGGCATTAGAGAAAGTCATTTATTGGATTTCTCAAACCATTTGGATGTCGTTGCACCATCTTGAATACTAAAGATCACTTAGCCAAGTTTGCTTAGAAATCAGCAGAGGGCTACTTTGTTGGGCAATCTTAACATGCAAAAGCATATAGAGTATACATCAAAGCTTCCAGAATTATTGAAGAGTCTGCAAATGTTCAGTTCAATGAACATACTATCAATAAGCCTGGAACTAGTCCTGATTGGCTATTTGATCTTGATAGCTTTACATCTGCATTTAATCTTGTGAAAGAGTATGTTCCAGAGTCACAGTCAACTACCACAGACTCCTCCCAGTCCACAAGAGAAGAAGACTTTCGTGTTGAACTGCCAATAGCTTCAAGACAAATTTTGGCAGAATCCACTTCAGCACACAATGATGTCACACAGTCTGAGATAGTGAACACATCTCATGATGTTCCTTTAAGTGACTCTACTTCAGTTCCAATGAGTAAAGAAGAAGATGTGAGTCCCTCAGCTGAAACAAACACTCTGGAAACCTCTTTTCCCAGAGAGAGTGATCCCACAATAGTCCAATCTCAGAAACCACAAAATCTGCCAGAAATCCAGCTTGAGGTGGTACTTCCTAACCTTGACTCAATAAATCTGGATTTGAATTCTCAGCTGGATGTGATTCCTAGAACTCGCATCCACAACACCCATCCAGTTGAGAACATTATTGGTAATGTTGAAGAAGGAGTAAGAACAAGAAGCTCTATGCATGAAGGAAATATATGTCCGTTTTCTTGCTTCCTATCCCAAATAGAACCCAAGAAAGTTGCTGAGGCACTGAAAGACAACAGTTGGGTAGAAGCGATGCAAGAGGAACTTCTTCATTTTGAAAGACAAGGAGTTTGGAAGATTTGCCCTTTACCTAAGGGAAAGTATGCTGTTGGAACTAAATGGGTGTTCAGAAATAAGAAGGATGACAAAGGGGTTGTCATCAAGAACAAGGCTAGGTTAGTGGTTCAAGGGTATACTCAGGAAGAAGGCATAGGTTATGATGAAGTTTTTGCTCCAGTTGCAAGAATTGAAGCAATCAGAATATTTTTAGCTTTTGCAGCTGCCAAAAACTTCAAAGTTTTTCAAATGGATGTGAAGAGTGCCTTTTTTATGGAAGAATTGATGAGGAGGTGTATGTGTGTCAGCCTCCTAGATTTGAAGATCCAAAGTTTCCTGATCATGTCTGTAAGCTTGATAAAACTCTATATGGGCTGCATCAAGCTCCCAAAAAATGGTATGAAACTTCGTCTTCTTTTCTATTGGCTAACAACTTCAAGAGAGGAACAATTGATAAAACTCTCTTTTTCAAGAACTCCAATCAACATATCATGCTAGTACAAATCTATGTTGATGACATTATCTTTGGTTCTACTAATGAATCTCTCTGCAAGGACTTTGAATCACTAATGAAGTCCAAGTTTGAAATGAGTTCAATGGGAGAACTTACTTTCTTTTTTGGACTACAAGTGAAACAAACTCCTGCAGTAATCTTTATTAGTCAATCAAAGTATGTCAAGGATATCCTTGAAAGATTCAAGCTTACTGATTGCAAAGCTCTAGGAACTCCAATGTCCAAGACAACATCTCTTAGTCCTGATCTTGAGGGGGAGGATGTTGATCAAAATCAATACAGAGCATGATAGGTTCTCTGATGTATCTCACAGCAAGTAGGCCTGATATAATGTTTGCAACTTGCTTGTGTGCAAGATTTCAGGCAACTCCCAAAGTCTCACACATGCTGGTTGTGAAAATATTTTTTAGATATCTCAAAGGAGTACCTGGTCTAGGATTGTGGTATCCTAGAAATGAAGACTTTCAGTTCATGGCATATACTGACAGTGATTATGGAGGTTGCAACATTAGCAAGAAATCCACATCAGGAGGATGTCAATTTCTTGGATCCAGAATTGTGTCTTGGCAATGCAAGAAACAATCATGTGTTTCTCCCTCTACTGCAGAGGCAGAATACATAGATGCTTCTAGTTGCTGTGCACAAGTTATATGGATTCAAATTCAGAGGAAGGATTATGGAGTAGAGCTGTTCAACACTCCTATACAGATAGACAATTCCAGTGCAATCTCCATTACCAATAATCCTGTCAAGCATTCCAAGACCAAGCACATTGATATTAGGTATCATTTTATCAGAGATTGTGCAGAAAAGAAGTTGATTCATCTAGTCAAAGTTGATACAGAACACAATTTGGCTGATCTTTTCACCAAGGAATTTGATGAAGGAAGATTCAGGTATTTAATAGCTGCCATTGGCATGATTAACTTTGAATAAATGAATTAATAAAGAATGAATAATTCTTCGGAAGATAAACTTAAATTATCTTTTGATGAGTAATTACTCTTCAGAAGATGATTTAAGTCTTCAGAAGCATTATTCCTTCCTTATGTCGGAAGATGACTTTCCTTCTGAAGTATTATCCTTCCGAAGAACAACCCTTCTGATGACTTGATTTAAACCTTAAGGAAGATACACTTCCGATGATATATTTGGATATGCTTCGGAAATAAGTATCTTCAACAAACATCTTTGGTCTCATGAACTACTTCCGACGACTAATTCTCCCGGAAGCAAATCCGTCCTTAGCCAATTTTGAATAATAAATGAGCTGTTTTTGGATGATCTTTTTCTGACATCCGGATCTCAAAATTTAATGTGCCTATATATTAAATGTTGACATCCGGAGGTATAAAAGGTCTCCCGCTCATTCACCTTCTCTCACCGTTTCATTTCGAATTGCTTTTCACTTTTCTCTCCAAATTTAACCTAAAATCCTTCAATCGCCATGGAATCTCTTACCTTCAGACCTGCTCATAACTTAGCAGCGGAACTGTCTTCAGAAAATCACGCTGACTTTGCTTCGATTATCTCCTTTCTTCAAAGGAGCAGGTATCTATTTGCGTTAACCGTCAAACCTGTGGAGTATGAATCTCATCACCAGCAGTTTTGGTGTTCTTGTTCGGTTACTTCTTCTTCCAATGGTAGAACTCTTCATGCTACCATTGATGCTCATCCTATTGCTATCTCTGTGGAGACCATCTATCGGCATTTTTAACTCAGTGATGCCAGGGGAAGGGTCTCATTCACAAAGGATGAGGTAGCATCGACCTTTAGGTCAATGGGGTACGAAGGTCCTCTCCCTTTTACAACTTATTTGAAGGGTAGAGTGTCCTATAATTATAAGTACCTCATACATTTGTTTTTACATTGTCTGTCCAATAAGACAGGAGGTTGGGATCAAGTCCCCTCTGAATTGTCTTCGGCTATTCATGGGTTGATCTCTAACAAACTATTTAATTTTTCTGCTTTCATCTTCAATAACCTGGCTGATAATCTTTCATCGCCAAAGAAGTTTTGCATGTATCCCAGGTTCTTACAGCACATTTTCTATAGTGAGTTGGTTTCATCCCTCTCACTATCTAGGAACATTTATAATATTCCCTTGGTTACTTCCAAGGTTTTTGTACAATTAAAGAAGAAGAGTGCCCAATTCTCTGGGAACTTCACTCCTCTTCTTCCTTCTATGGAGTTACCTACTCCAGAAGGTGACAGCTCTGTTGCACCCACAGATGCTGAACCCACACCTTCCATTTCTGTTCCTCACCCCATAAAGATCACCTACAAACGTCGCAGAACCCCTGAACAGCTCTCTACAGCTGTTCAGGCCCCTTCTTCCGAACCCATAAAGAAAAAGGTGAAGAGAACTGCCAAGGTCACAGTTCAACCTAAGGTGAAGGCCACACCTGTTCTCATTCCACAGGTTCTTCCTCTGGAACCTGTGTCTGCCCTTAACCAACCTAAAAGCCCTCAGAGTATGGCACCATACATACCTGAGAATATCCAATGGGATGCCCACATCATTGAGTCTGCTTCCGATGAAGCAACTTCACCTAGATCAGAGACTATCTCCCAGGTCTCCAGGTTCTTATCACCCAGAAATGCCCCCCACCCATTCTCTTACCTAGGCTCAAGGGACTTCTATTATGGCTGTGGAGGAACCACTCTCTGCCATTACCCAAACTCTAATGAGAGTGGTGACACAGCTACAGGCAAGGTTCCCTGACCAAGAGCCTATTTTGTCAGAGGTTGATCTTAGGAGTGTAGAAGGGGTCAATGTAGATGAGGCTGCCACTACTGCTAAACCTTCTCAGGTTCTTCAGGACAGTGGTACAGGAAATAGGACCTCATCTGCGGCAACCCACACTGGGGAGGACTTCTTTGAAGCCCTTCTCAATGAGGGGAATCCAGGGTGCCAAGAAACCACATCTGGTGGTGGAGGTGCAGAAGCCAGGCTCAGGACTCCATCGCCCTATGATTCCACTCATGTGGATGAGGGTACCAACACACAGGAATTGACTGCCACCATTACACCCCTCCAAGCCAGGGTAGCTCACCTGGAAGCTAAGGTTGCTACCCTGCGGCTGGAGGTCCAAGCCAAGGAGGCAACAATCTTGGACCTCGGGAGGAGCCCCCTAGTCATCCTCGTGTACTTTCATCCTGATCCGGCTACAACTACCTTTGTCTCTCCTGATGCTACCAAAAGGGGGAGAAGGTACCATCTGCAGGGTCAGGACCAGAAGCAAGAGAAGAGGAAGTTGCAGAAGATGTCAACCCATCCATAGTCACCTTGACTAGTGAATCGGATGACTTCTTGGGCACTTACTTTCATTATTCTACAGCTTCTTCCTCTTCTTCCTCTGATGATGGTGAGGTTGCCACAGAGACGGAGCCTCAGTCCCCTGTTGGGACTCAACAGTCCCCCTCTGGGACTAAGTCTCCTTCTGAGACTGTAGCTTAGGTTACCATGGAGGAATCCACTCAAGAAAAACAACCTATCTCCATGGAACCTGTGTCCCCTTCTGGGAAAAAGGCTGCTGAAGACTTCTCCTTCGCTCCTGAGCACTCTGTGGATGCTGATAAGGAAGGAATCACCCAAGATGGTTGGTCACCTGGAGGAAGCAGTGAATGCTAAGGTTAACCCTGAAGCTGCAGCTGCTTCCGAAAGCCCAGTCATTATTGATGATTCCTCCACAGAGGAGCTATTTGCCAATGAACCAGCTAGTGAGGCTACAGGATCCATCTCCTCTGGGGCAAAAGTAATGGAAAAAAGAAAAAGGAAAGTAACCCCAGAGGAGGAAGCAGAATTAGAGGAAGGGCCGACCAAACACTTTCCTGGATGATGAGCTCACCAGACTCTCTGCTCTTCTCCAGGAGAAGGGATATGACATAGATGAAGTACTGCTCTGGTCAGTGCCTGAAATGGCTGCTAAGCTGGACAGAGTTTAGCAGCAAGAACAGGCGGCTGCAGCATCCAAAGCCATGACTGTGCTTACAAAGAAACAAAAGGAGAAAGCCTACAGAGACAAACTGAAGGCTTTCCTCCTACAATATGGCTTCCATGCTCGGCAGCTAGGCCCTATGAAGAACCCAAACATGGATATGCACGTCAGAGATATCAAGGCTAAAATAGCCAGAGGTGAGTTGCTTTCTATTGAGCAGATATAAGCTCAAAGGGCAAGCATAAACTTGGGCTTAGGTCTAGGGGAGGAGTCAGAATAGAAATTCCCCTCTCTGGTGCTGGAATCAGAGAGGGTGAAGAGGTCATGTGTGGGGCAGCAACAAAAGCAATGTTCCCCCTAGATCCTAAAGAAGAACCAGCATCTCCTCCATCAAGTCCTTTGCACAACATGCCAATCTCTTCAGTCCTCAAGATCAATAAGGGTAAACAGGCTGCAAGGAAACAACGAACAACAGACCCTGATCCTGAGGGACAATCAAATGCTGATGAGAGGAGAACAGAGCATCCTAGAAATTAGGATGCATGCCAAGAGCCCACTGCAAGAACAGATGAAGCAGTGGGCTCCAATATAGAAGAACAAAAGGCCAGAGATCAGAGGAGTCAAGCTATTGCCCAAGATAGACCAAGATTCAGAAGAAGAAAGAACATAAAGGAAAAAGATAACAACTGCCATCTCCTCTGACTCTGAGCCAGATTCTGATCCCTCAGGACCAAAAGCCACACCAGTTGCTTCAATGCCTAAAGATCATCCAAGAGACCTCCATGGACTGATGCATCATCATCCCTACATCCCTATTGTGAAGTGGAGGTTCAATGCACTTCACAAGGTGTTCACCCTCACTCAGTTCAATGGAGGAATAAAGGTGTTGGATATGACACAACTTATGGTGCTGGCTGAGCCCTTTATCTTTGACTTGGAAAAACTCCCTCTTGAAAATCCAGACAATGGATCAGATGGGAGAATAGCCATCAAATGGGTAAAGGCAAGGGCTCAGGTCTTGAGGGGAGAGAGAATAATAAGGAGAATCCCATAAAAAGTTTTGGTAGCATGAGCCTAGGGGGAGACTGTAAAGACCAATAAAGGCCGATGCTCACCAAACTTCAATTTTGTCTAAGTATCAGAGACCACAAAGACAAATAGCCTTCGGAAGGAAGGAGTTCCTCTTAGGAAGCAACATTGCTTCCGAAGGATAACTCACTCCTACTGAAGGCTGTACAAGACAAAGCACTTCGGAAGGCCAACACTTAACAGAGTTAAAGCTTCAGAGCTTCCGAAGACATAAATCTTCTGAAGAACTAAAGGCTTCCGAAGACTAAAGGCTTCCGAAGATTCTCCTCTGCAACCTCCAAAGACAAAGACAAAGGCTTCCGAGGATAATCCTCTGACAATGACTGTAGCTGATTACTTTCATAGTACAAAAGGGACTGACACAAGACATGCTGGTCTGAGTAAAAACAAAGATAACATACCGATAGTCAGACACAACACCTTACTTCCCTTCCTCAGCATTAAATGCAAAAGATCATCCGAAGCCTTGAAGATCAACAACATTAAATGCCTTTTGTATTTAGCTAGTCTTTTTAAAGTCAATGTCTATATTTGTAATGATTGTAATTAAGTGTCTTAGCCTGTTAAGACACTTTACATACAAGAATAAGCTTTACTTTATGTATTGTCTAGTATACCCAACTTGTATTCCTAAGAGTATACGGTTGTAGCCTTGGCTATATAACCTCTCATTGTAAACTAGTATAGGGTGCTTGTTTTTGCTTGTCTTCTTACACATGTAATACTTTGAGAGAAATATATCTTTGAGCTTGAAATTTGTTCTCGTGTTCTTATTTGTTGTTCAAAGATTAATTGTTCACCATTGAGTGTTTGTGAGATCCTTCTAACAGATATTCCATATCTGTTAGATTGAAAGAGAGAAATACTTGTGAAGTGTTGTTTGAAGTAAACAACCCGATCCAACATACCAACAAACATTCCACATCCGTTAGCTTGGAATCCAAACTAGATGTCAATGTTGTTCAAAATGTTGAACTCGATTCAACAAATACACATACATACATACATACATACATACATACATACATACATACATAGACACACACATATATACATATATATGTGTATATATATGGGAAGGAATATTTGCAAACATAATAAAATATATAAAACCCATGAAAACCGAGTGTAACTTTCAAAATTTGGAGCCATGTATTATAGGTTTTAAAAGAAATAAAAAGATAAAAAAAAGTTATATGTGTTTGTTATATATATGTTACATATTTATTTTTTATTGTTACACAATTTAAAAATGTCATTCTGTAATGTAACAACCGACACATAACCAGGTTCAACTTACTCAACATTGACTTCATCAAACAAAATTTGATCTCCATTCTCTTCAGATATATTATAATTCATGAAGGCCGAAAGAAATCTAAATCAAACCAAACGAAACAACACACTTAACATGTTCATTCAAACCATTCCTAACTTAAAATTTCTACAAAGCATCACCACCCACATTCAAACTAAGGTCATAAACTCAATCGGCCACCCTCAATCTAAAAGAAACCACCAACTAAAGAGGACTATGAAACTAAGTTAGCAAAAAATGGGATTCTTCTCTTGGTTGTCACACCCCGACCAACGGCTGAATATGCCGAGGCGTGAGCTAGACTGTTCATTAGCTCATGATGCTATTTATAAGTGTCAATAGTTAAAGCAATAATATTAAAGATCTAACAAACAAACATTTATTACGTTGTTTTCAAAACCAAAATATATAAATTGAATAAGTCTAACATCGTTTAAATTTAAACTAGATTTACTAACATAAACCCTATCTTTTATATTCGCCATTGCATCCACTAATTTTTTACATATGCAAAATAAAATTTTGTCAACTATTTATATCGTATACATATAAAAATTGATGCAATTCAATTAGATTACAAAATTCTAAAATCTACCATGCATATCCTACTAGTTTGCAATTAGGTTTAGAATACATCATCTCCAAAATCATATCAATACTTAGCTTAAAAGCTTAGAGTATATACAAGTTTGCCATAGTTTATATCGTCTCCAAACGTATTCCAATATAAAGCACAAAGCTTAGTATTTTCACAAGTATGCTCATAGTTGTACTTTTCACACTTTTTGCACATTTGATTTAAGCCAAAGCGAATGTGGTATCTAACACACCTTAAGCTACTCGGTATCAAATAACATTGAATAACATAGAATAACAAAGCAATTAGTAACACATAACAAAGATTTAAATCACATACACTAAAAGCATTGCATCTATAGATTTTTGACTATAGAATAAATTGAATTTTGAATACTGAAATATGTAACATCCCATAAGTACAAAATTTAAAGAGGGAGTATGGTTTAAACCACATACACTAAAGGCATTGCATTTATGGAGTTGTGTTTGCACACCGTAACCTAAAGGCAGAATTATTAGTCTTGTCTTAGAGTTCAAGTTTGGTATCCTAGAATCTATGGCATAAAGTCCTACAAGATGAGTCTAAGTTTTGAATGGTTTTATTAAGAATATTTATTTATCAAATAAATATATGCTCTTAATTTAATTTGAATAACATTTGAATATCACCTAGCATTTCAAATAACCTAATTCCATCCATTTGTTTTGTGTTTAAAAAAATTCATTGTTTCATATAAATTGAATATGTATCTTAACATATATAAGTTTTTAGATTTTTCCTCAAGTAATTTATAAAGATTATATTTTTCTGTTTAAAATAATTAAAATAATACTTGATGTGGTTTTAAAGAAACATGAATTATAGATTATTTAATTGAATATTTTTAAAATAATTATTGATTTTTGTTTTAAATAAAACTGATTTTTAGAATATTGATGTTTAAAAATAAATAGTTTAAATTAGTTTTGGCATTGATTCTTGAAAATAATTTAATTTAATATGTTGTTTTTAATAAACTTTTAAACTTGAATAAATAGTTTATAAAAAATGCACAAATATTTTATAAAAATTAAATAAGAAAAGAAATCCAAGAATGTTTATAGGAATTTATAATTTTTCCTTTAAAGTTTTAATAATAAAAGTATATATATTTATATATATTAAACACAAAATATACATATTTGTGAAATTGTTTTACTTTTACAAAATAATGAAGGAGAATTCCTTATATTCTATTTAATGTTTTAAATTGATTTACAAAAGTTTAATAGTAAAAGAAAATGATTTTTAAAATCATTTATCAATTTGCTTTAATTAATAATTAAAATAATAAAATTAATTAAATAATATCCTAGAAAATATTTTTCTGTAACACATTAAAGAGAATTTATTTTTAAGATATTTGGAATTATTTTTAAAAAAAATGGATGAAAGATGCTAGGAATGGAGCAAAAATGGTTTTGCCCATTGCCCGGAGGGTTGAACCCGGGTCCCCGCGCATATCAAGTGTGTGTCTTACCACTTGTCTTGGGCAGGGATGTGTTGATTAACATCGGCTTTGCTTATTCTTATACAAAATTTTGAAATGCCCCAAAATAGGAAGAACCCTAATCTGGGTTCGTTCCAATTCGCAAGATGGGACGCTACTACATAATAAGGGATTTAGCTACCTTTTGCTAATAAATAGTTTAAGTTTGCATTTGGTGGGAAAACGGAAGCATAATTTGCTACCATTTATTTTGGTGATAAATTTTGGTGACAATTGCCTAGTTTTGTAGTAGTGGGATAAATGTAAGCCTCTAAAATGTTAGGGCTTTCAATCTCCTTGTAAAGAAGAATCGATCCATATAATTAATCACCTGGAATTGCTTCGATTAAGATGAGTTTGATTGAGAAAAGGACTTGGACTGTTCTTGAATCCAATTGAGTTCAGGATTGCTTGTTTGTGCGTTCTTGGTGGTCAGAAAAGTTTTTTTTAAATTAAAGGATCGAATTTAGATGGTTTAACTTCGCTTTTATACATGTTTGTTTCGATGTTTAAGTCTCGGTCACTGATGGTTTAATTGGAAACCCAATCACGCAAATTTGCGTTGAAATCATTTAAATTTGTTAATTGACATGAGTTTGGGATTCGTGTTTTGCCAAATCTCATCTTAATTTGGTTGGGAAAAGCATGGGTGAACGGTTTTGGTACAAGATTCCTTGGAAATGGTTAGCCCAAGGATCCATCCACCACATTCTATAAGGGTACTAAAAGTCACACATCCTAGGATTAGTAGTATAGATAAGACTCTTCTTTCTTTTCCCATGTCCTATAACCGGCTCTTAGCCCACACACAAATCTATCAAAGTCATTGATCAACTTTTGGAACTAAACTCCAAGGACTTCCCCCTTCATCCAACTAGGCGGTTACCCATAACTTACCCCTCCCCAAATCGCAACCAAGCCCCTATAAATACCCAAGCCATGCAGCCATGCAAGGCCACAACATCCATCCCATTCTTCTCTTTCTACTTTTCTCTCAATTAAAGGAAGATAATCGATGGGAGCTTTAGCCAAGAAAACATCAACACACCACCCCTTTAACTCCACTAGTTGCACCCGAATTCAACACCCGTTGGCCATCTGTAGAGGCAAGCACTCGGCTGCTCCCATAGCCCATCAATCGCATCTTCCAGCAACCGGTTCACTAGAGAGAAAAGGTTGCTGGTCATCATCCTTCACGATCACAGCCAGAAATTCAAGGCATCCTCCTCATTTCAGCAAAGCTTTCATCACCTTGTTAGTTCTGGCGAGTCTTCACGTAACTCAAAATTTATGCTCCTTTTGTTTTTTGCCATAGACACAGATGACGTAGGAAGATAATATTTCATACGGTAAAGCCAGGATAAGAGACCTCAAAAAAATATGACAAGAAGGCTAGAAGGCAAGACGGTATGAAAAGGAAAAGAGATAAAACAGACCAAATGAATAATTAGAAGATAGTAAGAGAACGCTTTACACAATGGACAAGAGAGGAAAGAAGTCAAATCGTAGAGATGGCAGAAAAGCTGAGACATACTAGAAGCTGCCACCATGCACGGGTAAAGGACCTAAAGCCTAGGAAGCTCAAGCTTCCAGGTAGGAAGCAATATAAACAACACACCTCAGGTTACAAAAGAACTCACTTCATTTTAATCACTACTTTCTCTCATACTGATTTCCTCCGACCAAACACTTATCCTCACGCCGGAGTCCAATCGTAGGAGGACTCCTCCTACGGTAAGGCTAATGATGTATTCTATTCTTAGCAGGATAGCCAAGAATTTGAACGGAGGTTCAGCTCAAGAAGTATCCCACTCAACCATTACTTGAACACACACTAATGACTAAACTCACAAACTAATGAACTCCAAAAGCACGATAAATCGATAGGGCTAGGCTAACCAAAACCATTCTACATAAAACGTACCTTCTTATGAACAAAGTAGTACATGGGTTTGAGCCCTCCTTCCCTTGTTGTTCATTTATAAATCAACCTTATTTTTGGAACTACATAAAACATGGATAAAACTTGTTCACGTAAAACATGTTTCACCACCCTGTGACCATTACACTGAGGGGAAGGCTGATCGTATAAATGACCATGCAAAGTGATAAACCAACATGGCCATCATGCATAAACACGTGCCTACGTACTACTGTAAAGGGGAAAAATATAAAATACACTTACTTACCAAATGAAAAATGAGAATATATGCTACTGTAGGTAAATCTTGGAAAGAACTTGGGTGCTTATAACAAGAGCAAAGAAAATATAACTTAACAAAGGTGACATGAGATGATTCTCTATTCAAATCTTGACTTAACCAATTCTAGGGCCTCTAGGCCAAGGGATATTTTAACATCCTTCGCCCAATCCACGGGTGTTTAGTTATTTAAGCTTGGGAGTAATTATATCACATCAAGACCAGAATAATGGACCAACTCACAACCCAGCTTGACCCACCAAAATTATACAAGAATGATATGTATGTGCACAACGGGTTAAGTCTACTCTCAAAATATCATGGAGATTGAAAGAAAAGACTAAGAAAAACAATACATATATCTTACGAGAAATGAACCATCATAATAGAAAAATAAACCCTTGTGATTGATGGAGCACAAAGACTATAATGTTCATGCAAACTCCCAGTTATTGTAAAAATTGTGTAGTAAAGTTATGCAGCAGTCTCACATCCTCAATCAAACAAATCTTAAATCAAAAGCGAGTTCACAACCCTATTTTATACTATTTTGGGTTACAAAACATGGGTTTATTTACTATGCTATATGTGTTAATATTGGTACATTAGATAGCCGGATTGTGGATTGCATGAGACTTTTGACACTTTACTTAAGTCCCATCCTACTTACACAACCATTAACTCATTGGTACTGGACCGACTTTCCCGTCGGGCAGAAGGTTTTTGGGGCGCGATATCATGTGATAATCGAAATGATCAGACTGTGTACATAGTATCAACATATGAGAATAACTAAAGCACAATAAAAATCAAACTAGGATTACAAAGTTAAATTACAATTGTCACTGTTTGATAATTTAAGTAAGTAGACCTATCAAAAGAATCATAAATTCACTATCTTGTAACTATACAAGATATAAAAATGATTCACAAATAGTTAACAAAATATATGCTTCCCAAAAGCTACTAGGTCCTCTATCTGGGCATCCTAGTATGCAATCTTGAATCTTAGTTTACTTTTGTACATCACCTCAGAAACATATAAGAAAACAAAGTCAACACATGGTTCTTGAGTTCATAGAGTTTAGTATTTGAAAATAAGTTTCACAAACCTTTTCGGTAACAACCTTAACCTCATTAATAACCACATATCCTATCCATTTCGATATGCTTATATATAGAGCATACGTAGGGTCAAGCTTACCGCCAGCCCAGAAGCCAGTCCACCATATACTAAACCACATATGATATTGTTATTAATGATAATTAAGCGTTTTACCTACCATTCAAATCCACATCCACCATAGTTTCCAAGAATCATGTTTAAACCAATTTTTCACATTCATTAGAGTTCGAAAACCAAGTTTTTTTAGTTTACTTATATGGACAACTGAATACTAGTGGGGAGTGACTCTTAAAGGCACTCTTGGAGGCATTCAGTATCAATTCGTATAAGAAACTAGGTGTGACTTTCAACATCGGTGTTTTGATAGAGGAACCACAAGTTGACACAAAGTCAGCTAGTTGGAACCAAAATCATCCTAGTCACTCATCACAAAACCATGGATGAACCATGAAGAACACTGAATGACTAGTGGGGCTTGACCAAATGTCAACACTCAGAGTCCAATCAGTCTGTCTTGCAAGGTTCTGACAACGAAGAACAATGATGACTAGCAGGGAGTGAATCTTGGAAACACTCTCGGAGGCCAATCAGTCTGTCTTACGAATTCCGATAGCGTATAGAATCAAGTATTTAGTTTCCCCATTACCATTGTGCACATGTACCTGCTTCCCAACCGGAATTACATTCCGCATAGTTTCAAAGTCTTTAGCATTTCAAGGATTTAAGTTTCCAAGTATACGAGTTTCTGAGAGTTTAAGTATCTGAGCATTTCAAGAATATAGTTTACAAAAGCATTCAAGAATCATAGCATATAGTTTCAAAAGCATTCGAGTATCATAAGCTTCAATTATTCAAAATCATAAGGTTAAAGCATTTAAGTATGAGAGTATAGAATATCAGTACCAAGAATAAGTATAAAAGCTTTAAGAAATATTTAAACATTCATTTAAAATATTTAAACATGCTTCTCAGTCCCGAAGTAAAATAAAATAGTTTGAAAAAGGACAAATGAATCACCTGTGTTGTAGTATGCTTGAATGACTAAGAATTAGATATGTGTGCGCTCGCACTTTGTAGATTATATAGCTTCAATACCTGAGTTGATTTATTATGATTCGGATACGATAAGTATTTATAATTGACGTATATAGGGCTTTGGTATCGGTGTGCAACTATGTGTCCTATACTTTTACTAATGCGTTACTAGAATTCCTCGAAGTGTTCTAGGTTATGTTCCTTCTACAATCCTTACCCTTGCCCATTTGAGATTCAACCTTATTTGCATAAGGTTTACAATATTAAAAGATAAAACCTTTGAATAAATCATT
This sequence comes from Mikania micrantha, assembly GCA_009363875.1. Classification (NCBI taxonomy): domain Eukaryota; kingdom Viridiplantae; phylum Streptophyta; class Magnoliopsida; order Asterales; family Asteraceae; genus Mikania; species Mikania micrantha. The sequence continues at coordinate 96,040,960 of CM018691.1, forward strand.
TCTTATAAAATCTTATTTAGTTACAAAATTAAAATTTAGGTTTAGAAAAATCCTTTAATTTACTTTAAAGCATTTCAATAAAATAAGTTATGATGATTTTTTATGAAACTATGGTTACAAGTTATAAATCATTACATTTTATTGTAAAACATAAGTTATTTTATGAAAACATGTGTAAATCATGTAAAAACTTGAGTTAACCTTATTAGATGACTTACTAAGTCCTTTGTTAGTTTCTTGTTAATATCAGATCGTGTTCACTCTTGAGTTGATAACTACCCAAGATCATTCAATTTGAAAAATCTAAGTTTGTTACCCATATTATGAAAACATTAAGTATTGGGTGTTGATCATACAAGATGAACATAGCCCATACTTAGTTGTTTTCCTTAAATCCGCATAAGTCTCCTCTTGTTTTTTAGTTTCTTTGTAATCTATGGCTTCTTATAATATTGTTTCTTGATAGTATTTGTTAGATAAACTTAGTTTATGTCACAACTAGTACCCGACCGGCAAGTCCGTACGGTATGTGTACTTTCAATATTTACTGTGCGTAAATACATTATGTAAACAGTGTTTGTGATAACGGAATTCAAAATACAAGAAATAGTTGTACGTATTTATGTGAAAACTTAAATACCTTAAGTACAACAACTCACGATAAACAATAGTTGTATGTATTTTGGTGAAACCAAAGTACAATTGATACAACGAAACAAGAATAACAACAGTGTTCAATTAAATAACAAGAACACGTCGGTTGCGATCTGATATCCATAGATGACAGGAATCAGATAGCCGACAAATCAGTATGAAAACAATGTGAAAACAGGATGTTTAGTTGAGTCCGTCAGCGAGGAAACACAATTCGAAACATAATTGCAGTGTTATTTTAGAATAGTAAACTGACAGTGTGTTTGTGTGGGTGACGATTCACACAAATATATCTGTGAGTTTAACGTTCTGAAATAATGACTGAAAGGTAGAAAACAAAAGTCAGAAAGCCAAACCATCGTCGTGTTCGTTCGGGTGACGATTCGAACGAATACGCGCGAAGGTGACGCGGTCTGACGAAACGAAAACGAAAACGATACGAACGATAATAAATTAAGAAAATATAATATTTTACATTTTACAATTTTGAAACTCATCAGAAATTAATTAAAGAAACATTTCGAATTAAAACACGTAAATAACACGCGTTACGATCCGGAAACGCAACGGAGACAAAAACCGAGCAACAAAAACGAACCCGAATACCCTCGGAGTATTTAAAGCCTTAAATGAGGCTTTTGTTCTCATTTCTAACATCTCACTCTCTCTAGCTCAAAAATCCGGCCACCTACTCTCTCACTATAAAAATCAACTTCAAAGCATCATAACTTGTTCATTTCTTGACGAAATCGGACGTTCTTGGTGTCTACATGAAGCTACAAACCTCCTCCACCAGGAAGTACAACTGATCTAGAGTTTTGTCCAGCCAAATTTGAGGTAACGAAGCTTGAAGAGTTCGAAAATTAGGGTTTTCACTTTTGGTTTTGTTACACACACATCTAACCGGTTATAAAGCATCTCCTTCGAACCCAAACTCTCTTGAGAACTCACCTGCACTTACCACTACCATGGGTATAGCCTTGTAACCGATCGAGGCTCGATGATGGTGCTAAGCAGTTGCAGGTTCGCCAAAGGAAGGGCTGGCCAAACCCATGCCTGAGCTGCATGGGCGAACATACTCAATTGCCGAACCCATTGGAGACCAGCCGAACCCTTCACCAACTAGGACGAACCTCCCTCTGCCGAACCTCACAATAGCCACGAACCCTGCAGCTCTGTCCTATGGCAACGAACCTCTCATCCACGAACCTCAAGTATGAGCAAGGACGCGAATCTGGAATGGGTTAGCCTCCATTCAGCCGAACCTTATATCGTGGAACTAAGACTGCCGAACCTGTACACTCTTAGCCGAACCTGCATGCCCGATCCTTAGCCACGAACCACCCCATGGGTTGCGAACCTATTGCATGGTCGAACCATGACTCAAACGAACCTTAGGGTTTGCTGGAAATAACACCTGATCATTCGACCATTCCTTTCAGCCCAAGTCAACACACAACCCGCATGGCCCATGAACAATTGATTCAACCCGCATTGAAACCTTCGGCCCACAAATTGTTTCGGCCCACAACCTACGGTTTCGACCCACACACATTCGGCCTAAGGAGTATTCGGCCCAATTGAGTGGCCCAACCATTTTTGTGTAGCCATCTCTCATTCGGCCTAAACCACTTGATGTTTCGGCCCACTTTGGCTCATCCGGCTCAAATAACAAATAAGGGGAAAACACTTTAAATTCATACTAACGATCATTTGCTTTGGGATAAACAACTTAAATCACTACAAAGGGGACAGTGTTTTGAAACTAACGAACTTCCTAAGTTCTAAGGCTTTGTTTCTCAAAAATGTTCACAAGTAATGACAAGGGGGAAAGGATAATAACCTTTAATCTAAAACCTACCTACATATTCATAAACTATAGTAGCTACAAGGCTATACACTATGACAAGGACCAAATCGAATGAACATAAGAGAATATTGCATGAGAAAATAGAATTAAATGAACTTGATTAAGTGTTATGTATAATTCCGAGCAAGTGATCAAGGCCGAATGAAGAATGATGACCAAGACTAACAAATATTAGTCAACAAAAAGGCTAACACAAACACACACACGAACACGTACTTAAGGATTTATACTTACAAGTTAAATACAACGTGAAATCAATACAGGATCTTGAACACAACTACAAGTACAATCAAGAGCGCGTGCATTTCTGGTTTAAGCTAAGTCAACCACAACTACTACAACATGAGTTCATATGCCCCTTTTCTAATCATTAACTGATTTTAAACTCTCGGGGCTGAGAAACATGCTTAACTTTTATTTATTTAAAAGTTTTCGCTTAACATATTGCTTATACTTTGATTAGATAATATTGCTTGCCTAATTATCATTTATCATTGTATGCATGCTTGTATGATCATGATATGACAGGAACAACTAGATGAATATGATAATATAATTTCATAACTCATCAACACAATAGAATAACATGGTTGTATGATTACATCTTACAACACTTAGTTATTCTGACAAGTACGAACATTGAGATAATCACAGGTAAACTTGATGATCAGAACAAAACACATGAATGAAATGAAGATAATATATATCTTCATAATAACATTCAACACAAGAGTTAAGTAAGTGTAATAAGACAAGTTCTTATAATACTTAGTTTACTTCTCCATACATATTACAAGATAACATGGAACAGATATCATCCACCACCTGAGTCGACTAAGTGTAATAAGACTAGTTCTTACCACAGCTTAGTGACAACATGCTGACTATATGGAACAACATGGAATGATAATCATGATAATGTAACTTCATGATGACAACGTCATTCACACAACAATTAACATAATGTAATAAGACAAGTTCTTATTTCACTTTGTTAACTACAACGAGAAACATACAACATTGAGAACAAACAACATTGATGAACACATTACAATTCATTACTATTGAACTGTCTGCATTATATCATTTCAATCATGTGCCATGTACTCAAGATGATCATTGTAAGTCCCTTTCACAAATCGCTGACCAGTTAATTTGATGTGACTAAACCGACGATAGCATAGTGGTACCACAGGTTTGACAAACCTCTATCTTGTAGGGCTAGTATGTTGATCATATTGATTCGTTGGCCGGTAACGTATGACCGGTGACAGGGCTACTCAAGTCAGGGTCCGGAAAGCGACACATGGTGATATTAATCTGCAGTGAAATTGTAATTAATCCATCGTTTCTTGTTGACTAGTAGACTGAGAAATTATTTTCTCTCATGTCATATTACTAGTAACAGTTCGATGAGGTCTATGGAAATACAAGGTGGTAGAGGTAAATCGGATGCATTGTAATCTGATTACGTGAGGACTGCAATGGATTCCTTTTAGGCTCTATGCACTACAAATTGAGAACAAATATTCAATTGTTTAACTAACACTCTTATTATTAAAAGTGATTAACAGTTAACCCCACAAGTAATAGAATAATACAATGATCAGATTAATTTAATCTAATCTCCTTAATACACAAAGGGTTTATCAATACTTCGGTTTGATAACTAAATCCCTATTATTATATTATTCTACATATGATACGACAGGAGCATTACGAACATGGTGAACAGGTGAATTGGAAATGGATATCTATAGTTGTATTTTAAGTAGTGTGGAGTTCTATTAGTTATGTGGTGGGATGTTGGCTAGGGCTAGTTCCCTTACATATGCCTTATATATAAGCATAACTAATAGGATGAGATACTACTTGCAAATATAACTATGGAGAGGCCATTGTATGAACGGGTGAATCAAACAAACTACAAGTAACATGTATACTATTGTGATTGTGTATGTGAATGAATCAAGGTTTTCAATTATCAAACTTATGAACTCACCAACCTAGTGTTGACTTTGTTTAAATGCATGTTTTCTCTGGTGACGAACAGGTTTAGTCACCAGGATTACAGGGACATAGCTAGTGGACTTTTAGAAGACCTAGCTTCATTTGTTGTTGCATATTTTTGGATGACAAAACAATGAATCATCTTTTGTATATATTGTACAGATACAATATATGAACTCATTGATTCTTTTGATTAGATTTGCTTAGTTAAATTATGAGAAAACAATATAATTTAACTTTGTAATTCTATTTCATTGTCATGTTAGCATTTCTCATTTATTTATCATGTGCTATGTAAACAATATGATTATTTTGATTATCACAACGATATCGCGCTTCGGGAACCTGCCGCCCGGCGGGAAAGTCGATTCAGCCCGCCGGCTCTGGGTGCGACAGATTGGTATCAGAGCCATGGTTATAGAGAAATATAGGTCATATTACTCGAACGGTTTGGCCTAGACTATAACCAAGGGACCCTCATGTAGAGATCATATGACATAAGATTCTATTTGCATGTGTCTTCTGCATCTGATGACTGCACTAACCGATTTTCTTTTGGTTATGATCAGCCACCAAGAAGACAACCAGCTTTACTGCCCACCACCACAGGATTCTGCTCCTCATTCTTCGACACCGACACCACCTGATTCTCCTACACAACCACCTCCACCTCCTCCTCCGCCACCACCAGTCTATGAGTTGGACCCCGCTACCATTGCACTGGCCACAATGCTGACCAGTCAACTGAGGGATGTGATCCCAGAGATGATGAATCGGATTAACAACAACAACAGCAATAAAATGGCCAACTCATCTGGAGAAGGCAGCGGAAACTCCCGCCATCATCATGACTACTCCTACAAAAACTTTGTAGGTTGCAAGCCACCTAGTTTTAGTGGCAGTGAAGGAGTCGTCGGATTGATCTTGTGGATTGAGAAGATGGAAATGACTCTTGATATCAGTGGCTGTCCTGATCAGCACAAAGTAAGATATGCAGCTGGTTCATTCAACAAGAGAGTGTTAACTTGGTGGAACGCTCAAGTTCAGACAAGGGACCGAGATGAGGCTCTGTCCATGCCTTGGGGTGATTTCAAGGCAATGCTTAGGGCAGAATTTTTCCCGAGAAATGAACTGAAGAAGGTTGAAACTGAGATTCTCAACCTAGTCATGATTGGTGTTGGGCATCTGGCCTACACCACCCGATTCCACGAGTTGGCTACTTTGGCACCAGACGTGGTGCCAACACTTGAGAAGAGGATTGAACGGTACGTTGGTGGCCTGCCCTCTTGCATTCAAGGGCATGTGATTTCTGCCAATCCCACTACCATGGAGATGGCTGTCACACTGTTGGCAACTTTGACAGATGTGATGGTTGCCTTCGGGACACTCAAGAAAGAAGCAGACTCAGTTAAGGCTGGAACTTCAAGGAAGCCATATAAAAGGCCGGCCAAGAAACATAAGGTGGTCAAGAATTTTGCTGTGACCACTCAAGCACCGATGATCAACTAGCCACCACCACTGCAGATCAAAAGGCCTTACACTGGCACTGCACCTTTGTGCAACACTTGTCAGTATCATCACGCATCAAACACCCAGTGCAGACAATGCACTAACTGCGGGAAGTTTGGTCACTGGGCCAACGATAACAGGAGCACGGGGGCTCTGAACAGAAACAACAACGCAGCCACTACTGCTGTTGCTGCTGATAACAGGTCTTGCTACAATTGTGGCGAGCCTGGACACTTCTCTCGGGATTGTCCCAAAAGAAATCAACAAAGGACTCCAGCAGCACAAGGTAGAGCCTTTCAGATTGGAGCAGTTGCTGCTCGACAGGACCCGAATGTGATCACGGGTACATTTCTCTTATATGACTCTTTTGCATCCATATTATTTGACACTGGTGCGGATTAGAGTTTTATCTCATCCGACTTTGCATGCCATCTTAGTTTTGTTGAGGAATCTTTAGACTCCCCTTATACTATTGAGATAGCAAAAGGCAAACAGATTACAATAGACACAGTACTTAGCAATTTCCCACTGACACTTGGTGATCACACATTTTCCATCGACTTGATACCGATGGAGCTGGGCAGTTTCGATATCATCATCGGAATGGATTGGCTATCTCTTAATCGAGTTGAGTTCATCTGTTCCAAGAAGCTATTACGTATACCCGTGGAGAACGATCACATCTTGGAAATTCATGGAGATCAAGCGAAACGCAATGTCAAGATAATATCGTGTATGAAGACTCGCAAGTACCTCGGAAAACAATATGTCGCATTTCTAGCTCACGTGGTAGAAAAGGACAAGAAAGAAATTAAGATTCAAGACGTACCGGTTGTGAAAGACTATACGGACGTGTTTCTGGATGACTTACCGGGACTGCCACCTGAAAGATCGGTGCAGTTTCGAATTGACTTGATTCCGGGAGCGACTCCTGTAGCTAAGTCTCCTTATAGACTTGCACCATCAGAAATGCAGGAGTTGTCCAATCAATTAAAAGAGTTACTCGACAAGGGATTCATCCGACCGAGTTTTTCCCCGTGGGGAGCTCCAGTTCTTTTTGTTAAAAAGAAGGATGGATCTTTCAGGATGTGTATTGATTACAGAGAGCTCAACAAACTCACCATCAAGAATCGGTACCCGTTACCGAGGATTGATGACTTGTGTGATCAGTTATAGGGAGCACAGTACTTCTCAAAGATAGACCTGCGTTCAGGTTATCACCAGCTCCAGATTCAAAAAGAAGACATACCCAAGACGGCCTTTCGTACCCAATACGATCACTACGAATTCATGGTGATGCCATTTGGATTGACGAATGCACCGGCAGTGTTCATGGATCTTATGAACTGGGTGTGCAAGCCGTACTTAGATCAGTTTGTTATCGTCTTTATTGATGATATACTGATTTATTCAAAGAACGAGAAAGAACATGAACAACACCTCAGGACAGTCTTGGAACTCCTGAAAGAAGAACGACTCTATGCCAAATTCTCCAAGTGTGAATTCTGGCTAAGAGAAGTTCAGTTTTTGGGTCACGTGATTAACAGTAATGGTATTCACGTGGATCCTGCCAAGATTGAAACAATCAAGAACTGGGATGTGCCTACAACGCCCACGGAGATCAGATCATTCTTGGGATTGGCAGGTTATTACAGGAGATTCATTTCGAATTTCTCTAAGATAGCCTTGCCTCTCACCAAACTCACACAGAAGAGTGAACCTTTTGTGTGGACACAGAAACAAGAGGAGGCATTCCAGACATTGAAACAAAGATTATGCAATGCTCCTATCTTAACACTCCCAGAAGGCAATGATGACTTTGTGGTGTATTGTGACGCTTCCCATCAGGGACTCGGATGTGTTTTAATGCAACGAGACAAAGTCATTGCTTATGCCTCAACACAGTTGAAGATATACGAGAAGAACTACACAACACACGATCTAGAACTGGGAGCTGTTGTATTTGCCTTAAAGATTTGGAGACACTACCTGTATGGTACCAAGTGCACAATCTACACAGATCACAAGAGTTTACAGCACATATTTGATCAGAAGGAGCTTAACATGAGACAGATACGTTGGGTTGAGCTCCTGAACGATTACGATTGCGTGATCAAATACCATCAGGGCAAAGCAAATGTCGTTGCAGATGCTTTGAGTCAGAAGGAAAGAGTAAAACCCTTGCGCGTACGAGCAATGGGAATGACCGTGCAAACCAGTCTGAAAGATCAAATTATACAAGCACAACAAGAAGCAGTGGTAAGAGACAATTTGAAACGCGAGGTCAATTGTGGAGCCGATAAACATTTCAAGACAAAACAAGATGGAGTTATCTATTATCTGGATCGTGTTCGGATCCCGGCAGTAGATGAACTTCAAACATTCATACTTGACGAGGCACACAAGACACGATACTCGGTTCATCTTGGGGCTGATAAGATGTACCAAGATCTTAGGTCGTTTTATTGGTGGCCAGGAATGAAGAAAGATGTTGCCATTTATGTTGGCAAATGCATCACATGTGCCAAAGTCAAAGCTGAACACCAGCTGGAACAACCTGAGATACCACAATGGAAGTAGGAACAAATAGCTATGGATTTTATTACCAATTTACCTAGCACTTCCAGCGGACACGATTCGATTTGGGTCATCATTGATCGATTGACCAAGTCCGCACATTTCTTGCCGATCAGAGAGAACTACAAGATGGAAAAGCTAGCAAGACTCTATATCGATGAAATAGTAGTTCGGCACGGTGTGCCATTATCTATTATTTCAGACTAGGACAGTCGATTTACTTTGCGGTTCTGGCAATCATTGCAACAATCCTTAGGGACAAGTGTCAACTTAAGCACCGCTTATCATCCCCAAATGGATGGACAAAGCTAGCGAACCATTCAAACCCCAGAGGATATGTTGAGGACATGCATCCTAGACTTCGGTGGAAGTTGGGATGAATATTTTCCACTCATTGAGTTCTCCTACAACAACAGCTACCACAGCAGTATTGGATGTGCTCCGTTTGAAGCACTATATGGTAGAAAGTGTCGGTCTCCAATTTGTTGGACCGAAGTGGGAGATAACAGAATAACTGAGCCTGAACATATTCAGGAGACTACTAATAAGATTGCCCAGATAAAACAGATATTACAAGCAACACGTAGCCGCCAAAAGAGTTACGCAGCCAAACGGCGCAAGCCTTTGGAATTCGATGTGGGTGACCGAGTTATGTTGAAAGTGTCCCCATGGAAAGGCGTAGTTCGTTTTGGGGCTAAAGGCAAACTAGAACCAAGGTATGTCAGATCGTTTGAGATTACTCAACGCATAGGTCCTGTAGCATACATACTCAAACTCCCTAAAGAACTCAGCGGAGTACACGATGTATTTCACGTATCAAATCTCAAGAGGTGACTAGCTGACAAATCATGGATCATACCGTTGGAAGAAATACAAGTTGACGAGCAATTACATTTCATTGAAGAACCTGCAGAGATTATGGAACGTGAAGTCAAAAGACTGAAACAAAACCGTATCCCTATTGTAAAGGTTTGATAGAACTCCAAGCGTGGACCAGAATTTACCTGGGAGAGCGAGGAAAACATGAAGACAAGGTATCCTCATTTCTTCGAGAAGTAGAGCCCGACATTGATGCTTAAATTTCGAGACGAAATTTCTCTACCAAGGGGAAACTGTGACAACTAGTACTCGACCGGCCGGCAAGTCCGTACGGTATGTGTACTTTCGATTTTTACTGTGTGTAAATACATTATGTAAACAGCGTTTGTGATAACGGAATTCAAAATACAAGAAACAGTTGTACGTATTTATGTGAAAACTTAAATACCGTAAGTACAACAACTCACGATAAACAATAGTTGTATGTATTTTGGTGAAAACCAAAGTACAATTAATACAACGAAACAAGAATAAGAACAGTGTTCAATTAAATAACAAGAAAACGTCGGTTCCGATCTGATATCGATAGATGACAGGAATCAGATGGCTGGAAAATCAGTATGAAAACCATGTGAAAACAGGATGTTTAGTTGAGTCCGTCAGTGAGGAAACACAATTCGAAACATAATTGCAGTGTTATTTTAAAATAGTAAACTGACAGTGTGTTTGTATGGGTGACGATTCTCACAAATATATCTGTGAGTTTAACGTTCTGAAATAATGACTGAAAGGTAGAAAACAAAAGTCAGAAAGCCAAACCATCTTCGTGTTCGTTCAGGTGATGATTCGAACGAATACGCGCGAAGGTGACGCGTTCTGACGAAACGAAAACGAAAACGACACGAACGATAATAAATTAAGAAAATATAATATTTTATATTTTACAATTTTGAAAATCATCATAAAATAATTAAAGAAACTTTTCTAATTAAAACACGTAAATAACGCGCATTACGAACCGGAAACGCAACGGAGACGAAACCGAGCAACAAAAACGAACCCGAATACCCTCGGAGTATTTAAAGCCTTAAATGAGGGTTTTGTTCTCATTTCTAACATCTCAATCTCTCTCTAGCTCAAAAATCCGGCCACTCGCTCTCTCACAAGAAAAATCAACTTCAAAGCATCATAACTTGTTCATTTCTTGACGAAATCGGTCGTTCTTGGTGTCTACACGAAGCTACAAACCTCCTCTACCAGGAAATACAACTGATCTAGGGTTTTGTCAGGCCAAATTTGAGGTAACGAAGCTTGAAGAGTTCAAAAATTAGGGTTTCCACTTTGGTTTTGTTACACACACATCTAACCGGTTATAAAGCATCTCCTTCGAACCCAAACTCTCTCAAGAACTCACCTGCACTTACCACTACCATGGGTATAGCCTTGCAACCGTTCGAGGCTCGATAATGGTGCTAAGAAGTTGCAGGTTCGCCAAAGGAAGGGTTGCCCGAACCCATGTTGGACCGGCCTGTGAGCAGCCGAACCTACCCATTGCCGAACCCATGTGAACCTTTGGCCGAACCTACTCAATTTCCGAACCCATTAGAGACCAGCCGAACCCTTCACCAACTAGGACGAACCTCCCTCTGCCGAACCTCACAATAACATTCAACACAAGAGTTAAGTAAGTGTAATAAGACAAGTTCTTATAACACTTAGTTTACATCTCCATACATATTACAAGATAACATGGAACAGATTTCATCCACCACCTGAGTCGACTAAGTGTAATAAGACTAGTTCTTACCACAGCTTAGTGACAACATGGTGACTATATGGAATAACAAGGAATGATAATCATGATAATGTAACTTCATGATGACAACATCATTCACACAACAATTAACATAATGTAATAAGACAAGTTCTAGTCTAACTTTGTTAACTACAACGAGAAACAAACAACATTGAGAACAAACAACATTGATGAACACAATACAATTGATTACTATTGAACGGTCTGCATTATATCATTTCAATCATGTGCCATGTACTCAAGATGATCATTGTAAGTCCCTTTCACAAATCGCTGACCAGTTAATTTGATGTGACTAAACCGACGATAATATAGTGGTACCATAGGTTTGACAAACCTCTAGCTTGTAGGACTAGTATGTTGATCGTATTGATTCATTGGCCGGTAACGTATGAGTGGTGAAAGGGCTACTCAAGTCAGGGTCTGGAAAGCGACACATGGTGAGATTAATCTGCAGTGAAATTGTAATTAATCCATCGTTTCTTGTTGACTAGTAGACTGAGGAATTATTTTCTCTCATGTCATATTACTAGTAACAGTTCGATGAGTTCTATGGAAATACAAGGTGGTAGAGGTAAATCGGATGCATTGTATTCTGATTACGTGAGGACTGCAATGGATTCCTTTTAGGCTCTATGCACTACAAGTTGAGAACAAATATTCAATTGGTTAACGAGCACTCTTATTATTAAAAGTGATTAAAAGTTAACCCCACAAGTAATAGAATAATACAAGGATCATATTAATTTAATCTAATCTCCTTAATACACAAAGGGTTTATCAATACTTCGGTTTGATAACTAAATCCCTATTATTATATTATTCTACATATGATACGACAAGAGCATTACCAACAGGGTGAACAGGTGAATTGGAAATGGATATCTATAGTTGTATTGTAAGTAGTGTGGAGTTCTATTAGTTATGTGGTGGGATGTTGGCTAGGGCTTGTTCCCTTACATATGCCCTATATATAAGCATAACTAATAGGATGAGATACTGCTTGCAAATATAACTATGGAGAGGCCATTGTATGAACGGGTGAATCAAACAAACAACAAGTAACATGTATACTATTGTGATTGTGTATGTGAATGAATCAAGGTTTTCAATTATCAAACTTATGAACTCACCAACCTAGTGTTGACTTTGTTTAAATGCATGTTTTCTCATGTGACGAACAGGTTTAGTCACTAGGATTATAGGGACATAGCTAGTGGACTTTTAGAAGACCTAGCTTCATTTTTTGTTTCTATTTTTGGATGACAAAACAATGAATCATCTTTTGTATATCTTGTACAGATACAAGATATGAATTCATTGATTCTTTTGATTAGATTTACTTAGTTAAATTATGAGGAAACAATGTAATTTAACTTTGTAATTCTATTTCATTGTCATGTTAGCATTTCTCATTTATTTATCATGTGCTATGTAAACAATCTGATCATTTCGATTATCACAACGATATTGCACCCCGGGAACCTTCCGCCCGGCGGGAATCTCGATCCAGCCCGCCGGCTCGGGGTGTGACAGTTTATTAGCTTAGAACCACCTTTAGTTTATATTAAAAGCATTAGGGTTTTAGGTTAACACATGATTAACCATTCTTGACCATAATCGATTCTAACACCCTTTTCCAGGGTTCTATTTAACAAAAACCCATTGACCCATAGTCTTTTGATTGTTTAAACACAAGTTTATTTGTTAAAAGTGCTTAGAAAGTGTTGATATTATGAAAACCTTAGTATCTATGCAGAAAAATGGTTAACACTTTGAAACCATAATAACTTATCACCCGACACTTCTCGGTTGTAATCAGTCCCACGAATTCATTTCTAGATGTTTTAGTTGGTTCCAAGCTTAAGTTACTTGGATCATGTAAAGTAATAGTATCAACAGGGGCTGAATAATATCGATGACCACAAGAGGCTCAGTATCGATGAGAAAAAAGTCCAAGCTAGGTCTATCGACACTAGTAATGTCTACAAGCTAAGTTCGACCAGCTTATGGCCATCGATACTATCAGTATCGATGGTCCTTCGTGACTCATCTCTTGGAGAACATCGATACTAGAAGGTTCGAAGTGCTCCCATCGATATTGGTTCGTCGAGATTGATAATGTCGATGCAAGAACTTGCCGCTCAACATCATCCATCGATACTAAGTTCTTCAGCCATTCTTGCGTCAATACTAGCATATACCCATATCCAAATCGATTTTAAGCATACCAAACTTCAATAAAACATATTTCTTAGCTTTCTAGATCAATTTGGTGCATCATCTAAGTATTTAAAGGGTCGAACATAGGCTAAAAAGCCCAGGTGGTTCGAAGTGGTTCAAAATAAGTTTAATCACTGAAAAACAGTAATTTCTTTCTCGTTTTTACCTCATTTTTGATTATTCAAATCTCGTTTTCTTTGTCTCTTCACGATCTACACATTGCTATGGTCGTTTTGACACCTAAATCGTCCAATTTGGTGTAGATTTGACCAAGATAGAGGGTTTTTAGCGAGAGAGAAAAGGTAGAGAGAGAAAGACCGGTTCTAGAGAGAGTGTGGATGTTGGTGGGGAGAATAAATGACATTTATTGTTATTTTATCATTCCTAAACGTTCGGGTATGTTTGGGTTCTTTCGGTTTAGCTCGGCTTCTCGTGAACGCGTCGGTTTCGGTTTTCTCGTAACGAAACGTTACGACATTTTAAAATAAGGTTTTATTTTAGGTGGTAATTCCTAATAAATTAACTGAATATCTTTTGTCATTTATTAGAATTTCAAAAATGTTTAATTTAATTGTTTCATTGAATCGTATGGTTTTCGCGTGTATTCGTTCAGATCGTCACCTGTACGAACACGACGACAACTATACTTTCGGATTTGATTTTCTAATTATTAGACATCATTTAGAACGTTAAACCCACAGATATATTCGTGTGAATCGTCAAACACACGATTATTCCGTCAGTTTAATGTTCGCATAACGACGTCCGTTATTGTTTTGCTATAGTCGTTCTCACATACGTTTACACATAATAAATCCTAAACTAACAAACACAGAGTAATTTCATGTTTTCATACATAAGTCTGACTGTTAAACCATAGTTTCCATAGTGTTTCTGAAAGAACTTCATTAGCATTTAACATTGATTTCATATAATAAATATTACACAGAGTTCCGTACTAGAGTCTACTGTATATGCTATTGTTCCGAACCACTGTTTAGACACTGATGTTAAAGTCTCCCCTTGTTAGAGAAATTTATTCCCAAAATTTAGGAATCGTTATCAGGTACGACTCCCTCTGTAAACAAATGGGGATACTTAGATTTCATGTGATCCTCGCGCTCCCAAGTAAACTCAGGTCCGTGCTTGGAATTCCATCGAACCATAACAATTGGAATACGACTTCGTTTCAGTTGTTTAACTTCACGATCCATAATTTCTAACAGTTTCTCAATAAAGTGTAACTGTTCATCTATCTGAATTTCTTCTACTCGTATCACCAAAGACTCATCTCCTAAGCATTTCTTGGGATTTAAGACTTGAAACACGTCGTGCAGGCCACTTAGTTTATCTGGTAATCTCATTCTATGCGCCACAGGACCAATTCGTTGAACTATTTCGAACGGTCTGACGTATCGTGATACAAGTTTGCCTTTCTTTGCAAAACGTACTACCCCCTTCTAAGGAGAAACCTTTAACATGACTCGGTCTCCCACTTGGGATTCCAATTGTTTGCGTTGTTTATCGGCGTAGCTCTTCTGTCTGCTTCTGGCTGCTTGTAACTTTTTTTGTATCTGGGCGATCTTCTAAGTGGTTTCCTGTCTAAACTCGGGCCCAGTTATTCGATTATCTCCTACCTCGGTCCAGCAGATCGGTGACCGGCATTTCATGCCATACAGAGCCTCGAATGGATGGCATCCGATTCTACTACAGTAACGGTTATTATAGGAGAATTCTATCAGTGGTAAATGGGAGTCCCAATTCCCACCGAAATCCAAAACACATGTTCGTATCATGTCCTCTAGGTTTGTATTCTACGTTCGCTTTTACCATCCGTTTGTGGATGGTAAGTAGTACTCAAGTTTAAGTTCGCCCCTAGAGATTTCTACAATGACTGCCAAAATCTCGATGTGAATCTGCTATCTCGATTAGAAATGATAGACAATGGCACACCGTGACGCACCACTATCTCATTGATGTACAACCTTGCTAGTTTATCAATCGTGAAGGTTCCACGCATTGGCAAAAGTAAGCAGATTTAGTTGAACAATCAATGATGACCCAAATGGTATCATGACCACTAAAAGTGTGGGGTAGCTTGGTAATGAAATCCATAACTATTTGTTCCCACTTCCAGAGTGGAATCTCATGCTGTTCCAGTAATCCAGACGGTTTCTGGTGTTCTGCCTTAGCTTTCGCACATGTTAAACATCGACCGACATACCCGGCTATATCTTTCTTCATTCCCGGCCACCAATAAAATCCCCTTAAGTATTGGTACATATTATCAGCCCCGGGTCTACCGAGTACCTGGTCTTGTGCGCTTCATCAAAAATTAGCTTCCTCTGTACATCTACTGTAGGAATCCACACAAGATCCTGATAGCATATAACTCCATCTGGTTTAGTTTCGAACTGTCGCTCAGCTCCACAATCGAGCTCCTTTGTCAGATTTCCTTACTCCACTGTTTGTTGTTGTGCCTGCATGATTTTGTCATGTAAACTTGTATGCACCGTCATTCCCATTACTCTTACGCACAAGGGTTTGACTTATTCCTTCCGGATCAAGGCATCAGCTACAACATTCGCCTTACCCTGATGGTACTTAATCACACAGTCATAATCATTCAGAAGTTCAACCCAACGACGCTGTCATATGTTGATTTCCTTCAGATCAAAGATATGTTGCAGACTTTTATGATCAGTAAATATGGTAAACTTGGTGCCATACAAGTAATGTCTCCAAATCTTCAATGCGAATACTACTGCTCCCAGTTTTAAATCATGTGTCTTGTAGTTCTTTTCGTGCTTCTTTAGCTGTCTTGATGCGTACGCGATAACTTTGTCTCGCAGCATTAACACACAACCGAGTCCCTGATGGGAAGCATCGCAGTACACTACCAAATCATCCGTACCATCTGGGAGAGATATGATGTAACATCACTGTTTTTCAGGTATTGTCTTTACAATATAAAATTGTATTGATAGAACCTATGATGATAATTTGATAATTGAATTTTATTGATGATATTATTATGGGAATACATTGACGAGAACATAAGATTATTAAGCATAAACCATGGGAAAGTTAGTTTGAAATATAACTAGACTGAACCATAGTGTTTATTTTAGTGAGATAATTACAATATGATTTGGTTTTTTTTGGAATTGGTAAAGGTTATGGTTTGGTTACTAAATATAGTCAAGGTCACAGGGTCATGGTTTATCGAAATGGTGGTGGGACGGCGGTTGGATA
Source organism: Mikania micrantha (assembly GCA_009363875.1). Classification (NCBI taxonomy): domain Eukaryota; kingdom Viridiplantae; phylum Streptophyta; class Magnoliopsida; order Asterales; family Asteraceae; genus Mikania; species Mikania micrantha. Next base: position 96,057,693 of record CM018691.1, read on the forward strand.
GGTTGCGACCGACTCCTATGTATGCCCTATACATAAATTTATTTCGGTATATCATGGATGTGTCAGTGATATGATTTAGTGGGGTTGAGGATTGGGAAATTGATAATAAATAAATACATTTGATATAAAATAATGAAAGCAATATTGAACTTAATTACGCGATGGTGAGGTCACGAATATAATTGAAACGCGAATGTTATTTCAGAAATATTAACCTGATAATGTACTCGTGTGGGTGACGATTCACACGAATACAATTATCAGGAATAATGTACTGAAACAATATTCCATAAATCATAATCGAATCGAAATATGATGCGAGCATTAAATTCGAAAAGGTGATGATCTTTACGAAATTACGCGTAAGCAACGCATTTTGATGAGATAACCGAAATAACCATTTTACGATAATTAAATTAACAAAAAGAATTTAAAAACGTTTATTAGGAATTACAAGCTTAAACGAATTTAAATAAAATCATTTTCGTTAAAAGAAACCATTTTTATAAACATTTCGTGATATAAAATATAATTCACATGAAAACCGATCAATTTAAAGTATTAACGCGAAATAAACGTAACCGAACGAGCGGGATCAACCCGGACTATTAAAAGGATGAGTGTCTCCTTCTCCTTCACTTTTCAATCTAACACTCACTCTCTAAACTTTAATTTCCGGCCTTTCTTTCTCTCTCTAACTTCTTTCTACCCTAACTTACTCAAAACTCAACCATTTTGGTCGATTTTTGTTGCAAAATGTTCGTGTAATCAAGGAGAACAAGAACCCACGAAGATTTCAAGCTTGAGACCTCGTTTTACAGGTACATCTGAGTATTTCTTTTTGATGTTTTTGGAAACATGAAAAATCGGTTACCGTCACCATCTTCACTTGAGTTTTCTTAAACCTAGACTTTCTTCACCATAAAGACGATTTTGTGAATGATTGGAGCTTAAACAACTTTTAAATGGTTATAATTTGGACCAGCAACAATCTGTAAATGGTGTTTGGGGCTGGGGGATGAAGACGAGAAGGGTACAATCGAAAACATAGTACTTTAGCCAATAGCCCCCTCGATTAGCCGAGAATTCCCTTTATTTTAATTGGGATGGCCGAGAGCCAACCTTTGGCCGAGAACCCTTCAATCATGCCGAGAACCATTTAATGAAGTCAACAAAATTTTCTTTTTGGCTATCTATGACCGAGAACATCCACCTAGGAACGAAAATACAAACATTTTGGTTGTGAAGGCTAAGAATCCAATTCCTTTCGAATGTCTTTAGCCAAAAACTCCTATGTGGACCACATACCACAAATAAAACCAATGTCCAGCCAATTCAACCTCATAAAAACTCAACTAAGAAGTACAGGATATTTGATCCAAATTGGCTAAGGACATAGATGAATCTCATAACAAGTGTTTTAAATTATAAACATAGTGTTAAGACATATCGAAGGTTTATGACACATTCATTGTTAATCAAGTTAACAAAAAAAGGATATTGTAAAACAAAGTAGTTAACTTTATTACAAAGTTGATTAAATATTTTTAAAACAATTAACCTAATATTATATAAACCCATTTGTAACCTACGAAATGATTAAGTTCTTATGGCATTATGGTGTGAACACACTCGATAGTGATAACCATTGCAGGTTAACATATGGGTAAAATACTAACTGAATTATGACGATTTCAAAACTCATGTAACCTATTAAAGTTTAAGTCAAGTTCAAACACTTAAACCAAGAATGTACAATATACTAATGCTTAATCTATATTGGCTAAGTATTAGTATAATACATCATAATTGAGTTAGATCAAATTAAATAACAAAGAGTTATAAAATTTAATCCACTCTAAGGTTAACTTACGAAGTCATAACTCATACTTTTAAGTTACAAACTATATTGAACCTAACACAGGTCGTTGAGTCAGCATTGATTCCACTTATGAGAGCACGTGTTCTACAATATACTGAAACATAAGACATCACTGTGAGTTCTCATAACCCCCTTTTAAATCTTTTGCATTCTAAACTTGCGGTGAAACATGTATACCAAGATAAATTAGAGTTTTGCTATAACAAATGTGGAACCGGGATTATTATGGAGATATGATTATTGAGATGAATTTTGATTATGAGATGATACACTTTGAGTGAGTCATTGTTGATTGAGCTGACTTCGGTATTCTGTGATAATTGAATTGCTGTTGATTGAGATGAATTCAGTCCCTGCGGTGATTCCACCGTTTATTGAGTTGACTTTGGTCCTCTGCGGTGCACAACATTGATAATTATGATTAATAGGAATATCATTGATTGAGTTGACTGTGGTGCTCCGCGATGGTTCTGCTGTTGATTGAGTTGACTGAGGTCCTCCGCGGTATCTAAATTGCAAATATTGTGGTGATTGATGGTTGTTGTTTGGATATGATTGAGTGAGATTGATTGAATATAATTGGATGATTACTTGTGAATATTTGGATTATTTGACTTGATTGTGTTGTTGTGGTGATTATACAGATTGGTGTTATTTTACATGTTCACACTCGTTATTCTTAAAACTTTTATAAATGTTTTTGGAATAATTAAAACCTATGACTACTCACCAACTACTCATGCAGTTGACACTTGATCTTCTACATGTTTCAGGAAATGAAGAGAAGTAGGTAGAGCATAGTAGCTCTACATCTTTTGGACTCATCACATAGGATCTTGGACTTAACTAAACTAACTTGATCGATGAAGATTAGGATTTACTTAATTTAGCTACATCTTTTGAGTACTTATTGAAATTGAATCATGACGAACATGATTTTGTGTAAATACTTTATTTGAATTAATTGATATGTGATGATACTTTAGATGCCCATGAGCTTGTGAACAATGTACACATCCCTCGTGGCATCCTGATGTTTCCGCCATAGGTCAGGGTGGCACATAAGATTGGAGCATCACACAATTTTTGTTTCAAAGTTTGGAAAGCTTCTTCCTGTTTCTGCTCCCATACAAACGGTTCACTCTTCTGGGTTAGTTTAGTGAGGGGCAAGGCTATCTTAGAAAAATAATAAAAAAAAAAAAAAGAAATTGTTCTAAATGTGTTAAAATAATGTTAAAAAAAACCAAAGATTTGACCTGATCTTGGAAGAATTATTTGATTAAGTACACAAAAGTGAGTTATAATTTCTTCCATTCCCAACATACATACATACATATTGTTACACTCTCACCTCTCGTCACCTAATTATGATGTCACTAATCACTCTTTAAAGGTTACAGAAGCATAGTGGTGATGTCTCAGAGATAGGGTGCAACTTTACTTGAATTGGTATCACAACACACAATGTTAACTTACAGACAATACATTACAAGGATAATAGTGTTAATACAAGCCACAAGCTACTGTTCCCAACTTAAACACACTAAACAATTCAAGTTACTTATTTACATGTTCCTGATAGTGCAGTTTCTCACATGTCGTTACTGTTTACCTGCAAAATTTTGTAATTTTGAAAAGTCAGCACAAAGCTGGTGAGTTCATACACAATACTTGATACAATATGTTATGTTAAGATTTATCAATGACACACATTTACACCATTGGAATAATCATGTGACCCATTTCTAGTTTCTTTCCGACTAAATGATATGACAATACCCAACGGTAATCATATGTGCCTCATTAGAATGTATACACGTCGATGTTGATAGTAGAAACAATAACAAACATTCATACTAGGGGAGATGCAATCCTCCCAGCAAATGGGTTTGTCAGCCCGATAGTACTACCATTGTTTACTATCCTCCCAGCAAATGGGGTTGTCAGCCCGATAGTACTATCGTTGTTTACTCGTTCGGTCCCACATGGGTTCACTAGATACAGTTCCCAAGAATGAGGACTTTTTAATATGTCACTTCGATACCCACGGTTATCCCATGATATCCCAAAGCCGGCACACAGTTATATAAGCATATCATAAGTTTAAGAAAGATTTCATAAAGATACCCCGATGTTCAGAAAACATTGAAAAGAACAAGGGATTACGTGAAACTCACCAGAAGTACGTGTTGAAGTCAATGGTTAATGAGCAGACTTGTTTTCGTAGTTCAGTTCAACATTAGTTAAGGTTTTATAAGTTATTTATGTTTTAATTTGCTAACTAGGTCTTTCGTAATGTTCAATGTCAAGGACATTGCATTTCAAGTCATCAAACTGACATTAAATCCTTAATCAGTTGTCTTAATTGAATATCACACAATGTATGATAAAATGGGAACCTATAATGATTTGGGCTTCTATTAAGAAGTTGATGACTCATTGGATTAATCAGAATATTCTCAGATTAACCAAATAGGTATTTTTGTTGATTATATCAATGGAACAGTTTTCTAATTGATTTCTAATCTAGGAATAGTCAATCCTTGTTATTGATCATTTAGGTATCATGAAACATAGGAATACCATATTGGAATAGGTTTAATAACCATGTTCAATATATTAATCTGAATGTTAACATGAACATCGTATCGTTATTCCAATGATTATACTACTTTCTATCACTAGCTTGAAACACTTGGATTTGATCTAGCATTTCAAGGAGTGATCAAGACAATCACAACCATTGTTATAAACTAATGGTTAAAACCATTATGATCTATGATATGGTTTCATGATAACCGAACATTATAACGGATCAAAACAAGGATATCACCGTTAACATATCGAATTATGTGTTTCTAACTATTCCTAGCCATTATCTAATTAACAATTAACAACAATAAACATTGCATTACGTTCAAAAACTATATCTAATCCATACATTATCAAACTAGTAGGAGAAAACGAATCGTTACCCGTTCGGACGGATTCTCAATTGCAAAACGATAATTCGATGTTGTGAGAACAGTCCCCCCCCCCCCCCCGGTTTACGATGTTTCTTTGGCTTTAGAACAGGGTTTTGGGGCTTGAGATTCGATTAGATCGCCTGTGAAAAGTTTGGGTTTGAAAGAAGAAGAAAATAATACTTCTGCATGAATTCTGATGTTTCTAGCTGATTTATTTTTTCCAACCTATCTTCGCGTACCGCCCAGATGCCTGAAAAAGGCTTGGTGTACCGCGAATAAATCCGGAGGATTTGATATATTTTGGACTTATCGCGTACCGCCAAGAGGACCCAAAATAGCCTTGGCGTATAGCGAAAAGTTCCGGAGAAAGATATTTTAGAATTTTTCTTGTTTTTACGAATTCCGAAGAATCGCGAACTCTGTTTTTCGCACGATTTTCACCCGCGTTAACGTAATTGTCACACATACATACATACATACATGGATACATATTTTGGGATGGATAAATTAAAAGCTCACTTAAGTTGGGAAAACCGGTGTAAACCTAGTATAACATTCAAATTACTTTTTTTTTCATTTTTTTGTGTTTAAGTATGTAATACATGTTGTTATATGAAATTAAAATGTAAAAGGAGTTATTTGTGTTTGTTGCGTATATACTATATATTTGGTTATCCTGTTAAATGATCTAAAAACGTCATTCTAGTAAATTTGTTAGTTTATGTGTTTAAGTATGTAATATATGTTATTATATGAAAAATAAAAGTTAAGAAAACAAAAAGTTATTTGTGTTTGTTACATATTGTTATGTATTTGATTTTACTGTTACACAATCTAAAACGTCATCATGAAACATGTGTGAAACAAGTATTTATAATTTTTTTTCTTTTTTATATTCTTATAACAATATATATTACATACTTAAACATGCAAAAAATTTTGAATGTCATACCAGGTTTTTATGAGTTTTCTCAACTCAAGTGTGTTTTTAATTTATCTCTTCATACTGTATATATACACATACATAGAATATATATATATATATATAGGGTATGGTAAAAATGAAAACCACATCTCAATGAGAAAACCGCGAAAACCATGGAAAAATCATGTAAAAAGAACGTATTTTTTTTGAATTGTTTTTACATGTTTGTAACACTATTGAACACATTTTTATAAAAAAAATTCAAAAAAGCGCCGACCAAATATTTTAAAAAAAATATTTTATAAACTCACGTAAAACCTACGTAACAAACTAATTTTTTTTTAAGTTTTGTTACGTATGTTTTACGTGGGTTTATAATTTTTTTTTTAAATATTTGGTCGGCGCTTTTTTGATTTTTTTTTTTTAAAAAATGTATCCAATAGTGTTACAAACATGTAAAAAAATTTTCAAAAAAAATACGTTATTTTTATGTGGTTTTTGCATGGTTTTCGCAGTTTTTTCATTGAGATGCGGTTTTCATTTTATCTTTTCCCTATATATATATATACAATTGTAAACAAATAATAACACACTTTTAAAGAGTTTACCTAAAATAACCCGTCAAGATGAAGCCAAATCTTGGATTTTTTTAACATCATTGTAGGACATCTACAACACTTTCTTCTTGTATGATTTTGCGAAAAATTCATCACCGTTTAAAACGTAACATCTGTTGTAAGTTTTAGGCCTAAAAACAATTACAATGCTATGTTTGAAAATTTTACAACGATGTTACGTCTCAAACGGTGATGAATTTTCGCAAACTCATAAAAGAAGAAAGTGTTGTAGATATCTTACAATGATGTTCAAAAAAAATCCAAGATTTGGCTTCATCTTGACGCGTTATTTTGGGTTAACGCTTTAAGAGTGGGTTATTATTTGAATATATATTTGTGTGTATCAAGAAAGGATAAACTAAAAACCCACCTGAGTTGAAAACATGTAAAACTCAGAGTTTAATATTTATTTTCTTCTTTTTTTGTGTTTACATATATAATATATATTGTTGTAAGAAAATATAAAAAGTTATATGTTTTTTGTTGTAAATATGTTTCATATTTTGTTTGTAGTTTTCCACCATGTAAAAATGTCAATATGTATTTAAAATATATTAAGCCTAAAAAAATGAGTGTGTTGGGTAGAATCAGGAAACGAGACGATATGAGTTTTGTTCAGGTTGGATTTAGGCAAGGATGAAGCTTAAAATTAATTCGGATTTAACATATGTGTAACTATTACTTATATATTTTCAACTAATATAGTTACTAAGTGGACGATACACACACATAGGTATGTGTAATAATTACTTATATATTTTCAACGAGATAGCAATTTAGAGTACTTTTATTACTTATTTAAGATTTAATTTAGTTTTTTTTGTGACCCAACCCGACCAGATTCGAACCGATCTAATAATTGAAGTATTTAACAGACAATCACTAAAAAAATTTCCGACCCCTATTGGAAAATTTCTCTAGGCCGACACTGATGTTTAGATCAATCTAAATTCTTAGGTTTTTTTTTTGAAAAGTATTATTACATATGTACAACGTTGTCTTCTTTTATTTTTTATACGTAAGTTTATTATTATCTAGGAGTTTACATCTATATAATTTTTAAACAATTACTTGCTTCAAATTCTAAAACCTTACAATGATATTAAATTTTAAAAGGTAGTTAATTTATACATACACGTAAATAAAAAAAAGTGTTTACATGTTTAATAATGATTTTTGAAACAACACAATGGTTCAGGTTGATTATGACGAGTTACCTTGAGTTAATGAGATATGGTAGGTTATTTTCAATTTGCATTCATGTACACAAATATGATTTTACTATATTAAAATCTTTAAGTTTATCATCTATCTATTACTAATAAATCAAAATAAAATATACCACATGTCAGTATCTTAGACAATTACTAATAAATCAAAATAAAATATATCACATGTCACTATCTTAGACAATTCCTATAAAAATTTTCCCGCCTCTCTCTCTTATTAAATACATTAATATTCAATAATAATAATACTAAATATTAAATATACTTTTATATATTTTTATATTAAAAAAGGTTTTTAAAGCAATAAAAAGTATGTTAATTTTAAAAATGTACATTTTTTTAGAATCCAAATTATTATGAAATATAAAATATTCAATAATTATTTTTCAAAACGAAATATTCAAAAAACAAACTTTAATGAATTTAGTGTTTAAATAAATAATATTATTATTTTATTACTTACGTATATAAACTTTTAATCATATTATTATTGACTATTTATTATTATTTTTTTATTCAATCCGTGTAATACACGGGGTATTAACCTAGTAGACATATATATATATATATATATATATATATATATATATAGTACTCATACTATACAATATAACACTTGGAGGTATGGCTCTCATGCTATGGTCAACAAAAGTATATGTTAGTGGTGGCCAAAGTCTAGAAACCAAAAATCTTCTATTCATAAGCCATTGTATTTTTAATATATATATATATAATATTATTGATTATTCGTTATTATTTTTTTATTCAATCCGTGTAATATACGAGGTATTAACCTCGTATATATTATATAAACCCGAATAAAAGCCTTGTATCCATAAAAAGAGGGTTCCCTTAAATAAATATATTTCTCCCTCCTCATTTTACAAAAGTTGAGCCTCTTTCATGGGAACAAGTTCTGAAATTCTGTTTAAAAAGTTTCACTTTTGAAATTAATTCATATTTTATATGAACTTTAATATCTTCTTATAACTTTTTTTTTAACAACTGGTTTATAGGTATGAAAGTATGAAACAGTTCATTTTGGAATCGACTTTTCTTTGTATGTGAACTCTGTTCAATGAATTATTAAGTTATTTTTCCGTTTTCTAGAAAAAAGATATTTAAATAGAAGAAAATCAAAACTAAACTACAAAAAAAAAAAAGCACCCTATTTAAAAAGAAGATATGCACTCACATAATGTAAAAGAAGCCCCCACACACATTATATACATACATCCACACACACACACAAATATATATATATATATATATATATATATATATAGGAATTGAATCCAATGAAAACCCAACCTTAAAGAGAAACCCCTTAAACCCTATGTGAGCCACTCATTTGGAATCTTGAAAATAAATATGTGGTCCACATTAACCTATATTAAAAATGATTTGTTTATTCAAAATCTAATTTTTTATTCAGGTTTAATTTGGACCACATATTTATTTTCAAGATTCCAAATGAGTGGCTCACATAGAGTTTAAGGGTTTTCTCTCTAAGATTGGGTTTTCATAGAATTCTATATATAATCCACTTTTAAAGCATTAACCCAAATAATTTTACCATCTTGGATTTATTTTGAACATCATTGTAACTTATTCACAGCACTTTTTTTTATGAGTTTGTGAAAATTCATCACCGTTTAAGACGTAACAACGTTTTAAGTTTTGGGCCTAAAACAGTTACAGTGTTGTAAGTTAAAAAATTACAGCGATGTTACATCTTAAATGGTGACGAATTTTAGCAAACTCATAAAAGAAAAAAGTGTTGTGGATGTGTTACAATGATGTTCAAAAAAAATCTAAGATTTGGTTTTATCTTGTCAAAGTTATTTCGGTTAATGCTTTAAGAGTGTTATTATATGTTTACAATCCTATACACTCACACATACACACATATATGTATGTATGTATGTATGTATGTATGTATGTATGTATGTATGTATGTATGTATGTATGTATGTATGTATGTATGTATGTATGCATGCATGCATGCATGCATGTATGTATGTATGTTATGTATGTATGTATGTATGTATGTATTCGTTATTGTGTTTTATGTTTTTGACTATTTGGTGTTATCTTGTTATTGTTTTTTATGTATTTGATAAATTTGTTGTTATTTTATCTTTATGATTTACATTTAAAAAGTATATGATTGTGTTGTCTTATCGTTTTAGAAAAATAGTAAGACACATTCACAAGCAAAAAAGACACGATGCAAGGAGATACATATGAATTCTCAAACCTTCCACCCTTTACCATTTCTCTTGAACGTCTTTTCTTGAACAAATTTCGTCTGCCAACATCATATTCAACCTCTAGGAGTCATACAAGAACTAATTTTGATCCACACAGAAGTTTTGGAACTTACAAGGCTAGAGGAAAGTGCTAGTAGCTTAGTTGCAACCAAGAACTCACAAGAGCCACAACACCAGCCTCCTTTCTAGCCTTCTAAAACACGAATCAAGTCTCATTCAAGCGATTGGAAGCTTTGTGAGGTAGTTTGGTAGCTAACTCTTACATAAAAACCCACATGAAAACACCTTTTTACACATGCAACTCCAAGAACATCACATGCATGAAATTGTGAGCACAAGAACTTTTATTGTATGTATAGATGACTGATTTGTGATGATAAAATGTTATAAAATGGGTATTAATGTCATACTTTGGCTATTTATGCATATTACAATACATATAAACTTTTTGTTGAGTGGACGACCCGTTAAAAACACGTAAACACGAAACTGTTAAAACATGTTAAGGAACCTGTTAAAAAACCTGTTAAGGAACCTGCTAAGGAACCCGTTATATTATTTATTTTAATTTTTAATTTTTAAACAGGTCTTAACATGTCTTAACGAGTCTTAACATGTCTTAACAGGTCTTAACGGGTCTAAACGGGTCTTAGCGGGTTTACATATTTAGACACGAAACATGTTAAGGGTAAACACAAATCATGTTAAAGTCGTGTCGTGTTAACGTGTTCGTGTCAGAAATATCCGACCCTAAACTCACCAACTTTATGTTGACACGTTTTAGCATGTATTTCTCAAGTAACCAGTATGCATAAGCTTAGGAATGCACCTAAGGAGCCGACTTGAGACTCTAGCATGCAACATGAAAATTTTGGGATATTTTTATGTTGATTGACATTATTGTAAACAATTTAATTTTTCGTACAAGCTTCTGCATTAATACTTTAATTTTTGCTGTAAAACTATCTAAACTGTTTGGGATATTTATAACATATTCATGTATTTTCAACTGCATATAAAGTCGTTCTATATGATTAAAGTATATGATCCTGCCACTTCACACCCAATGATCTAACACCGCAAGTGGTAATCTGAGGGTGTGACATATTACATGCATACCTTAGCTATAGAAGAAATGTTTTGCGAGATGTTATCACACACTTAGAATTTTAGAAATCTAGACTGAATTTGGTGAGCTTCCCCTTTGTCTGTTGAATAACATTGTATATATTGTTAGGAGCTAATTATTTCCACTCGGGATATTTCAGGATCTAGGATATTTCGGGATCAGGGATATATGTCGTTACTAACAATTATCTCTGTTTGTCTAATGTATGTTGCGAGATTTCAGGGGTTGACAGGTTGTCATACAGCTTGGCCAAATAACATGGAAGCAGACTTCAACTAATTCAACTTGGACGCAACATCTAAGAGGGATTTACGCAATCAGTTTGCATGAGTCTTCCACGTTTGGAAAGTGCCGGAATATTCGCAACTACCATATGAACGTTGTTGACTGTTCTCTTGTATTTTCATAGTATATATGCCGAGGCAATAAATCGATATAGGACACTGGATACACACTAAACACACAGAAGCTCACTGACATACTTAGCATCAATCAACTTGTGCTCTTTTCTTGTATTCTACTTGTTTGAATATTAATAAAATTAGGCAGAGTGACATTTCTTGTATTTTTCTATCTCATATTCCGAAATATCCCTAGGGATCCTTAGGGATATTATTGTTGAATTTCACTTATAAACTGTTTTCTTGATTTTGAAACACAAAACCCCACTTAACTAACTCGGTTTTGCTAAAAATTATAAATTGGTAATTTTTACCCGAAATAGATACTGCGATATTCTTCGAAGAACAGGATCGGGAAAACATCATGGATCCTCATCACGATGGGTTAGTAATTACTTTATATGTTGCTAACCACTATGTGCGTAGGATACTCATACATGGAGGAAGTTCGGTGCAGATCATCCAATTGGAGACGCTCAAGAGGATGAATATCCCTGAATCCGAGATAACCACCAAATATTTGGTTCTGGTTGGATTTAGCGGAGAAGCCAAAGCTACCATTGGAGAAATTAAATTACTAGTATATATCGAGGGGGTAAATTCCATGCAACGTTTTAGTATTATAGATTCTTTGTCTTGCTATAATATCATACTAGATAGACCATGGATACACGATATGAAGGCAGTTCCCTCGACATATAATCAATGCGCTAAACTACCTACACCATGGGGAGTCGTGAAGATCGACAGCGACTAGCAGGAAGTTAAGGAGTGTTATTCATCTTCGATGAAGGCAACGATGAAACCACCTTCAACATAGCAATCAAAGAGCAACCTTGGGGATAATCAGGAACCCCGGGAAAAAGAAGTAAAAGAAGTACTACTTAATCCCAAGGATCCCGAAACTAAAGTTCTCATAGGAACTGATATCCCTGAGGATATTGAAGAAAAACTGATTTCCTTCCTGAAATCAAGAATTTCTACCTTTTCTTGGAAGCACGGGATATGACAGGGATATCCTCAGATGTAATCACGCATAAGTTTGGAATAGATAGAAGCTTTAAACCTGTCCACCAGAAAAGAAGGAAATTTGCCCCTGAGAGGAACATAATCATCCAAGAGGAAGTTGAGAAACTTCTCAAAGCCAAGATGATTAGGGAAGTAATTTTTCCAAGGTGGTTGGCCAACATAGTCGTGGTTCAAAAGAAAAATGGAAAGTGGAGAGTTTGTGTTGATTACACAGATATAAACAAAGCTTGTCCAAAAGACCCATTTCCATTACCACACATTGACTCAATGGTAGATGCAACAGCAGACCATGAAATATTAACTTTCATGGATGCATCAGCAGGATTCCAGCAAATCCAAATGGAGCCCTCGGATCAAGAAGATACTGCTTTAATGACACCGATAGGGATATATTGCTAAAAGTTAATCTTGTTAATTTTTACCCGAAACAAGACTATTTAGGACTAAGTTAACAAAAGTGAGTCTTCCCCCCATAGATAAAGATACCTCCTTCCAGATTGATAGCTTATAATTCTGAAAGGCATCGACCACCCGCTTCTACATATTAACTCAATTCATATTTGCTCCAACAGGAACCTTCAAATAGGAAAATGGGATTTGACCTACCCTGCAATGTAATAATTCTGCCAAACCCGAGGTTGTGTCCTCCCCAATATCAAATCCATATAAGTTGGATTTTCCCAATTTTACCTTCAGCTCAGAAGCCAAATAAAAACACCTGATAATTCTTGTTAACTTAACCACATTAGATCTTGAACCGTCTCCAATTAGAATCACATCGTCTGCATATATAAGATGGGAAATAACTGGTCCTCTATTTGGCAGATGCAGACCGTGTTAAAAACCCCCATTTATGGCCTTATTAAGAATGCAATTAAAGGCCTCCATTGCTAAAATAAAGAGGAAAGGTGACAATGGATCACCTTGGCGAACCCCCGAAAACATTGAAATTCCTAGGTTGGAGACCCATTAATCAAAACTGATGCCCTGCAACTCATGAGGTTGCCTTTCACCCATCGCCTCTAGATAATAGAGAAATTCATTTGGTCTAGCACCGAATCAATGAATTCCCATGAAATTCTACCAAATGCCTTATTAAAATTTAGCTTAAAAAACATAGCCTCCTTTTTGTTTTTTTATCCAAGATTGAAGTTCATTCATTATCAATGGCCCATCCAATATGTGCCTCCCAGACAAAAATGATGTTTGTGTTTCTGCTACTACTGACCCAATAACCATACGCATTCTAGTTGCCAAAATCTTAGATATCACCTTTGGGAGACATCCTAACAAGCTTATTGGCCTGAAATCATTGAATGACGGGGGATCACGGATCTTAGGGATAAGATGAAGAAAAGAAGCACAACATGTTTTATAAATGGAGTCATGATCATAAAAATACTCCCGCATTTTAACAAAATTTGTTTTAAATAAATCCCAATAATGCTTGAAAAAAGCAAAGTTAAAGACGTCCAACCCAGGTGCCTTTTCACTCCCAATATCCCACACCGATCTTTTTATTTTTTTCTTCCACAAACGGCTCTGATAGCAGTTCAGCCTCCTAGCTTGAGAGATTTTTAATCCACTCACAGATAATCTTAGGTCTAGAATGCATAGGCTCTTTAAATTTGTTCCTAAAAAATTTCCATGCACTCCTTTTGATGAAAACCGGATGATCACATCATATCCCATCAATAAACATGCCATTAATCCGATTTGAGGCATTATAAGCTCAAATTAACCCATGAAAAAAGGTTGAATTCTCATCACCTTCAACAATCCATTAAACCCTTGCTTTTTTTTTTAGCTCCAATAGCTTACCATGCTCCACTTGCTTTAATTCGATTTTACATTGAATCCACATAGTTTTTTACTGATCCGAGAGAAAACCCAATTCAGCTAGAGTTTCAAGATGTTGACACTCATTCGATAAAGATAGATGCACTGCCTGTTCATTCTCTTTTTGACTTGCCCACCATTCCTTCAACTGTGTTTTGATATTTGTAATTTTAGACGTTAAGGTCACATCCGGGTTACCCACAAAGACCTGCTCCTCCACCGCCTTTTTGACTATGTTCTCTAAATAGAGACCATGTTCTCTCTTATACGTGTCAAATCTTATCCCATAACAATATAAGTAGGTAGAATTGGGTAAATAATTAATGCATTTTTTATTAAAATGGATAGTATTATGACATAGTATGGGTTAACATGAGTAACAATTTAATACAAAGCGGGCAAAGAAGGGTAACTTAAAATTATGTGTCAGCGGGCAAAAACAATTAATAATATATTTAATGAGAAAATCATTAAAATTATTAAAATAAATTATTTGTTTAATTACAACTCATTTTAACTTGAGTTTTGATTATTTTTTTTAAAACGACCCGTTTAAACCCAATCGGATTTTGCTTAAAACTCGTCTTGACCCGCACACACTCTAACCCGCATCTGTTAGACCCGTTACCCAACACAACCTGCCCATTTTGCCAGACATATTCTCTCTTGGATTGAACATAAACTTTTGATTGGACCACTTTTCTCAAGGGATATCGGTTAAGAAATCTAATAGGACTAACATTGATTGTGGCTCTTGAAACCTCTAAGCTTAATGGCCCATTTCAGTATTTCACAACCTTCCATATAACTCCAGACTTCGTGAATTTGTTGGATTGGGTAAATGGTTAGCACTTTTGATAATGTGGGACTGGAATAACTCATATTGTTGAAGGGTCCAGATCCGAGCGGGCATGATGTCGGGTCAAGTGATGCCTTGCTCTCCCGAGTTAGGTTACACCTTGCTATCCCGAGCATGGAACCTATTTGCAACAACATAGAAGATCTACGTTAGAGGGCCCGAGGGGATTTCCCCCGATGGCACTCCGACCCTCAAGTCAGTATCTTTATGAAGAATATACAATCATTTAAACAACTAATAAAAAAAGATAAGAGATAAGAGAAGTGTGGATGCCAGGAAGGCTAGGAGAGCTGTAAGAAAGTGTAACATCAGTGCCGGAACCGGCACCAGAACAGTGATCTCTACAGTAAAACGAACAGTAATCAGATACGAACTATATGTGTTTCATTGCTTATAATATTCATATCATGTTTCATTGTTAATTCATGTCATCAACGAACAAATTCAGAAATCAATTTTGAAAACAAAGTTCAGAACAATGGTTCGTAAGTCAGATAATTATCTGGCGACACAGAACCATCCTGTGTTTATTTGTTAGGCTTTTATTATGTATAAACGTATGTGAGGCTTTACAGAATAAAACAACAACGGATGTCGTTACGTCAATGCTAAACTGACAGATTATTCGTATAGATGACGATCTGTGCGAATGCATCTGAAAGTTTAACGTTCTGAATGATGTCCAATAATTAGAAAAACTATATTGAAAAGCAAAGTTTTTGTCGTGTTCGTACGGGTGACGATCTGAACGAACGCGCGCAACAACTACGCGATTCAATTTAAATTGTAAATTAATTATTTCTGAAAATTTAAAATAAATAAAAGATACTTAGTTAATTTATTAGAAAAACCATCTTGGTTCGGTCGGCACCCTTCGGCCCATTTGTTATTCGCTAGGCCCAACTCTTATTCGGCCCATGGGTATTTGAGTAAGTCGATTCAGGTTGGATCAGTGATGCACGAAACACTTGGGAAGAATGTGGGTGTGCATGGGTGAGTTCATGCATGGCAATATTATGGGTGTGTGCATGGGATCAACATTAGGGTTTCATGGCGTGCACACTAAGGAGTGTATCAAAGGACCAAACATGGAATGAGATGGAAGCTTGAATTATAGTTCTAAAGACAAAGGGGTTCTTAAAGCATACTAACATTTTGTGGGTGAATTCAAACCAATGGGGAGTTCGTAGAGAAATATGAAACATAGTCTAATTACGTGGAGGTTGACTTGAGGTTAACATCCAACACTTAGACTTCTCATACGCAACATAATCACATTTGATAGTTATATGAACTATCTAGAATGGATTATACAAAGACTTAAGCAGGAGACCAATTCTTAAACAAAGATTTATAACGGGCCGAGTTGGCCCAATGGGCTTAACCCAAGCCCATCATGAGTAAGATTACCATTCTTAAATTAATTATGTTTTAATAAGGAAATTAAATTGTAAACTCTTTCGAATTAGAATAAATGATTTTAGTTTAATGCTTAACATAAAGTAAGTTAAATTAGAAAACGTTTCAAATAAAGAACTGATAATAATGAACTATGGGAGTTGGGTTACTCAAGGGTAATAAGTTAGACTAGTTAGATGAAAACTTAGAAGCACACTAGTAATCTAGGACACCTAGTAGCACACCGAGACCAAAGCCTTAGATACAACGTTTATTATAAACACTCATGGTATTCGGATTTTTTAAAACAACTCAGGTGCTAAAGATACATAAGCAACCATCAAAGAGCGCGCCTTATCTTTTGTGATTCAGTTACACATCAACACAGGTGAGTTCATTGCCCCTTTTCTAACATCTTTGTTTTAAAACGCGGGGCTGAGAAGCATGCGTAAACTGTTTTATTTAAATTGTTTACTTAAATGCTTTTAAATTGTATATGTTTTACATGTATAAATGTTATTCTAGACTTATGTCTAGGTAAACTGTTTATTGGACTTAAAATGAGTTATCTATTCGTCATGAGTAAATAACTCATCAAATCAAAGAACTCTTTTCAAAGAACTAAGGATCTAAAACAAAGTACTATTTTCAAAGATCTATTTCAAAGAACTAACGATCTATTTCAAAGAACTATTTCAAGGGTGTGTTGTCAAAGAACTAACGATCTATTTCAAAGAACTAAGTACAAAGAACTATTTCAAGGGTCTAACTGGGAAATATCAAAGATAGCATGGGCCAATCTCAGGTTTGAAAGATTTCCTAGCTAGACTGATCGAATATGAGACGCATGTTTGATGATATTTACAGTATTCCCTAACTGTTTTGAGGAACATCTGGGAAATGCTCAAAGATAACATGTCCCAAAGAACTAAAGAACTATACGAACTATGGACGGTCTAAAGAACTATAAAAGCCTATGTATCAAAAGATGTCCTAGCTAGACTGATTGATTATAGGTCACATGTTTGATTAGGTTTACAGATCTCCTTTACTACGAAGTACCTGATTGCTATACTAGTCTACTCGAGTATGACAAACGCCCAATCATTAGGACTTAGATTTTATTAAATGTTTATTTAATTATTTAATTAAGCATTTATTTCACTGTTTGTATAATTATTGTGGTTGATCATACTTGTGTGATGAACTCAAAGGATCCATAGAGATCTCAAATCGTTGTATTCACAGGGACAAAGCATTTATTTCACTGTTTTCAATTACTAAACTATATGAACTCACCAACCATGTGTTGACTTGGTCTTTTTGCTTGACTTCTCAGGTGACGAACAGGTCAATTAAGAAGCTTATGCTTTTGTACTAGGACTTCAGATAGAAGACTTAGCATTTTTGGACCTGCATACTTTTGGAACATCATTATACAATAATTTTGTATATCTTGTATAGTTACAAGATAGAAACTTTATGATGTTTATGGTAGATTTACATTGTTAAATTATAAACAATACTGATGTAATTTAACTTTGTAATTCTATTCTATTTAGCAATTTCTCACTTGTATCATGTGCAATGTAAACAATCTGATCATCACGATTATCACTCACGATATCGCGCCCCGGGAACTTTCCACCCGACGGGGAATCCGATCCAACCCCGCCGGCTCGGGGTGTGACAGATTGGTATCAGAGCCATGGTTATATAGAAATATAGGTCACTTATTTAAACGGTTTGGCCTAGACTATAACCTAGGAACCCTGCATGTAGAGAACACAGGACTTAAGACTTTACTTGCATATTGTCTTCTGTATTCGATCATTGCACTAACCAATAACTTTATTGGTTATGATTAGAATGCCGTCGAGAAGACAGACTCCCTCGTTACCTCCGCCACCACAGGACTTGGCTCCGCATTCGTCTACAGCATCACCGTCTGACTCACCTCCTACGATGTCTCCATTGCCTCCACCTCCTCCTCTATTTAATTCTCCTCCACTCCATCTACCAGCAGGCCCGAGCACAACGCCGATTCTGGATCCTACTACTATCGCTTTGGTGACCCTACTGAGTAGCCAGATGACCAATCAGATGAAAGAAGCAATACCGGAGATGTTCAACCGTTTCCGTAATGAGATCAACAGTACTGGTAACTCGTCAGGAGAAGCCAGTGGAAACACTGGTGGTACTTCAAACCATTCATACAAGTCCTTTATGGGATGTAAACCGCCTAGCTTTAGCGGTAATGAAGGAGCTGTTGGCCTGATCCAATGGATAGAAAAAGTTGAAGCCACTCTGGACCTCTGCAGTTGTCCAGAGCATCACAAGGTTCGCTACTCCGCTGGAACATTCAACAAGCGAGCCTTGACTTGGTGGAACGGCCAAGTTAATGCAAGAAGAAGAGATGAAGCTATGGCGATGCCATGGGAAGACTTCAAGACTCTACTGAGGACTGATTTTTGCCCCAAGAACGAGCTACAGAGATTAGAAGTGGAACTGTCTAACCATGTGATGAAAGGGGAAGACCACATGGGATATACGACTCGTTACCACGAGTTGGTTGCTTTGGTGCCAGATATGGTACCGACTCTGGAGAAACGGATTGACAAGTATGTATGTGGGTTACCAGTCTGCATACAAGGATTAGTGGTTGCTGCAAATCCTGTTACATTGGAGTCTGCTGTGAGTTTGTCTGGGAAGCTCATGGATATGATGGTAGCCTCAGGAGTTTTGAAGAAAGAGGCTGACTCCGGCAAGAACAAAGCAGAGCCGTCAAAGAAACCCCACCACCATCAGAAGAAGAAACAAAAGGTCATCAAGAACTACACGATGGCCACACCTCTCCAGCAAATAGCAGCTACACCACAGAACCCCAACAAAAGACCCTACACTAGTACATATCCTTTGTGTGCCAAGTGTCAATACCATCATGTTGCTAACACCCCTTGCAAGCAATGCACTGGGTGTGGAAGAAAAGGCCATTGGGTCCAACATTGTCGGGTGACACAAAATCAAGCAGTCAACAATGCTGCTTTAGCTCTCCTTTCACCAGCTAATCAGAACAAAGGTGGATGCTACAACTATGGCGAACAGGGCCACTTTGCGAAGAACTGCCCAAAAAAGACACAGCATGCAGTTCAAGCACCCCGTGGAAGAGCTTTTGTCATAGGAGCTCCAGCTGCACTCCAAGACCCGAACGTGGTCACTAGTACATTTCTCTTACATGACTTTTATGCATCTGTTCTATTTGACACTGGTGCGGATCAGAGTTTTATCTCTGCCAATTTTGCATGCCAGCTAGATTCTATAGAGGAACAGTTAGACTCCCCTTATATCACAGAAGTAGCTAATGGAAAACAGATCACAGTTAGTACAGTATACAGGAATTTCCCGTTGACACTTAATGGTCATACATTTGCCATCGATTTGATACCGATGGAGTTGGGTAGTTTCGACATCATTGTTGGAATGGATTGGCTTTCTTCTAACCGAGTGGAAGTCATCTGTTCTGAAAAGATGCTTCGAGTTCCATTGCCGGATGATCGAGTATTGGAAGTTAAAGGGGATCAAGCAAAACGAAGTGTCAAAATCATTTCTTGCATAAAGGCGCGTAAGTGTTTACAGAAGCGGTGCGTAGCTTTCCTAGCTCACGTAGTGGAAAAGGAGCAAGACAAGAAAAAGATTCAAGACGTGCCGGTAGTGAAAGAGTATCCGGAAGTATTTCCTGAAGACCTACCAGGTTTACCACCTGCGCGACCGGTAGAGTTCCGTATTGATTTAGTTCCTGGAGCAACTCCTGTTGCTAAATCTCCTTACAGGTTAGCACCTTCAGAGATGCAGGAATTGTCAAACCAGTTACAGGAGCTACTTGACAAGGGTTTCATCAGACCGAGCTACTCACCTTGGGGAGCTCCGGTTTTGTTCGTGAAGAAGAAAGACGGATCGTTTCGGATGTGCATAGATTATCGAGAGCTAAACAAACTAACCATCAAGAATCGGTATCCATTACCGAGGATTGATGATTTGTTTGACCAACTACAGGGAGCTCAGTATTTCTCGAAGATCGATCTACGGTCTGGGTATCATCAACTTAGAGTTCAAGACGAAGACATACCCAAGACGGCATTCCGGACCAGATACGGGCATTACGAATTCATGGTGATGCCATTCGGATTGACGAATGCACCAGTGGTTTTCATGGACCTCATGAACCGAGTGTGCAAGCCGTATTTGGATCAGAATGTCATTGTCTTTATCGATGACATCTTGATTTATTCGAAAAGTAAAGCTGAACACAAAGAATACCTCAGGAAAATCTTGGAGCTATTGAACGAGTAGAAACTTAATGCCAAATTCTCTAAGTGTGAATTCTGGTTAAGAGAAGTTCAATTTTTGGGCCATGTAGTCAACAGCGAAGGAATACACGTAGATCCTGCCAAGATTGAAACGATAAAGAACTGGGACACTCCGAAGACACCGACGGAGATACGGTCTTTTCTGGGATTGGCAGGTTATTATAGAAGGTTTATCTCAAACTTTTCTAAGATAGATTTGCCTCTCACTAAATTAACTCAGAAGAGTGAACCGTTTGTCTGGGAATAGAAGCAAGAAGATGCTTTTTAGACTTTGAAACAGAAGCTGTGTGATGCTCCAATTTTATCTCTCCCAGAAGGATGTGATGACTTTGTTGTTTACTGTGATGCCTCCCATCAGGGGCTTGGTTGTGTATTAATGCAACGAGACAAAGTTATCGCTTATGCATCAAGACAGTTAAAAGTTCATGAGAAGAACTACACTACTCATGATCTTGAATTGGGAGCTGTAATCTTCGCCTTGAAGATTTGGAGACATTACTTATATGGCACTAAGTGTACCATATTCACTGATCACAAGAGTCTGCAGCACATCTTTGATCAGAAGGAACTCAACATGCGACAACGCCTTTGGGTTGACCTTCTGAATGATTACGATTGTGTGATCAAAAACCATTCGGGAAAGGCTAACGTAGTAGCTAATACCTTGAGCCGGAAGGAACGGGTCAAACCCTTGCGCGTTAGAGCAATGGCAATGACTGTGCAGACCAGTTTGAGAGACAAAATTTTCCAGGCACAGCAAGAATCAGTTGATCGAGGGAATCTGAAGAAAGAGCTTGAATGCGGAGCAGAGAAACAATTTGAGACTAAACCCGATGGGGTGATCTACTACCAGAATTGTATATGGATTCCGGCGGTATACGAATTGAGAAGACTTATCTTCGATGAAGCACACAAGACTAAATACTCTGTTCATCCTGGTGCTGATAAGATGTACCAAGACTTGCGTGGATTTTATTGGTGGCCGGGAATGAAGAAAGACATAGCCGAGTACGTCGGTCAATGTCTAACGTGTGCGAAGGTAAAGGCGGAACACCAGAGACCGTCTGGTTTACTGGAACAGCCTGGGATTCCGCTCTGGAAGTGGGAACAGATAGCTATGGACTTCATTACCAAGCTACCCCGCACTTCCAGTGGTCATGATACAATTTGGGTAATCATAGATCGTTTGACAAAATCTGCTCATTTCTTGCCGATGCGTGAGACTTTCACGATGGATAAACTGGCGAGATTGTACATCAATGAGATAGTGGTACGCCATGGTGTGCCATTGTCTATTATTTCTGATAGAGACAGCAGATTTACATCAAGGTTTTGGCAATCGTTACAGAAATCTCTAGGGACACAGTTAAACCTGAGTACAGCTTACCATCCACAAACGGACGGTCAAAGCGAACGCACTATTCAGACCCTGGAAGATATGTTAAGAACCTGCATTTTGGATTTCGGTGGAAATTGGGATTCTCATTTGCCACTGATCGAATTCTCCTACAACAATAGTTACCACAGCAGTATTGGATGTGCCCCATTTGAGGCTCTTTATGGTCAAAAATGTCGGTCACCGATCTGTTGGACTGAAGTGGGAGATAATCGTATAACTGGGCCAGAACTTATTCAGGAAACCACTGACAAGATTGCCCAGATTCAACGAAGACTACAAGCTAATAGGAGCAGAAAAAAGAGTTACGCTGACAAACGGCGCAAGCCGTTGGAATTCCAAGTGGGAGACCGGGTTATGTTGAAGGTATCCCCATGGAAAGGAGTAGCACGATTCGAAAAGAAAGGCAAATTAGCACCACGATATGTAGGACCGTTCGAAATCATTGAACGTATTGGTCCTGTGGCGTATAAACTGAGATTACCCGAAGAACTCAGTGGTGTGCATGACGTGTTTCACGTCTCTAACTTAAAGAAATGCCTTGCTGACGAATCACTCGTCATCCCAATTGAAGAAATTCAAGTTGACGAACAATTACACTTTATCGAGGAACCTTTGGAGATTATGGATCGCAAGGTTAAACAATTGAGGCGAAGCCGTATTCCGATTGTAAAGGTTCGATGGAATTCAAGGCGCAGACCCGAGTTTACTTGGGAAAGCGAAGATCACATGAAGTCAAAGTATCCCCAACTGTTTGAAGAGGAAGCTGTGCCCGATAACAACCTTTAAATTTTGGGACGAAATTTCTCTAACAAGGGGAGACTGTAACATCAGTGCCGGAACCGGCACCGGCACCGGAACAGTGATCTCTATAGTAAAACGAACAGTAATAAGGTACGAACTATATGTGTTTCATTGCTTATAATATTCATATCATGTTTCATTGTTAATTCATGTCATCAACGAACAAATTCAGAAATCAATTTTGAAAACAAAGTTCAGAACAATGGTTCGTAAGTCAGATAATTATCTGGCAACACAGAACCATCCTGTGTTTATTTGTTAGGCTTTTATTATGTATAAACGTGTGTGAGGCTTTACAGAATAAAACAACAACGGATGTCGTTACGTGAATGCTAAACTGACAGATTATTCGTATAGGTGACGATCTGTGCGAATACATCTAAAAGTTTAACGTTCTGAATGATGTCCAATAATTAGAAAAACCATATTGAAAAGCATAGTTTTTGTCGTGTTCGTACGGGTGACGATCTGAACGAACGCGCGCAACAACTACGCGATTCAATTTAAAGTGTAAATTAATTATTTCTGAAAATTTAAAATAAATAAAAGATACTTAGTTAATTTATTAGGAATCACAACTTAAAATAATTTTATAAATTCTATTTTAAAGACCGAGTCGTTTCGTTACGAAAACAACGAAAAACCGACGTTTTTACGCGAAACCACGCGAAACCGAACGAACCCGAACAAACCCGGGTATTTTAAACCCAATTAATGGGACATTGAATACGACAACAACCACAAACCAGCCCCTCCCCCACCCTCATTTACGTTCGTCCACTCTCTCTCTACTCTCTCTCTAAAAATCTTACATTCGCTCTAAGATTTCTTCACCATTTCCCCACGAAATCGACCCATTTTGGTGTCTAAACGACCACAATAACTCGTAGAACTCGAAAGTACGAAGGATCTAAGGTTTTATCCGGCTGATTCGAGGTAAAGATGCATTTTCGTTCGATTTTTTAGGGTTTTAGAACCCACCCAATCGGCCTCCTTAGAACCGGTTTTAGACCACTCCAACACCTAGGGTTTACACTAAATACACCAAGAATGTTGTAGGAACAACTAACATGGCAACCCTTAGTGTTTAGCCTCAAAAGCCATGGCTGCATCTGAAATCTCTTGACCGGCCGAATGACCCAAGAAACCAGCTCACCGAATGAGCTTAAATCTTCATTCGCCAAATAGCTTAGAGCCGAACCAGCCCTCATTCGGCCTAAGCCATTCGCTCCAACCCATTCGGTTCAGGCTTCTTCGTTCGACAATACACAATCGGCTAGCATCTTCATTCGGTCGACCACTCTTCTGTCGGCCATCAGCCATTCGACCGGCTAAGGGCCAGTCGGCTTAGGATCTTGGTTCGGTCGGCACCCTTCGGCCCATTTGTTATTCGCTAGGCCCAACTCTTATTCGGCCCATGGGTATTTGAGTAAGTCGATTCAGGTTGGATCAGTGATGCACGAAACACTTGGGAAGAATGTGGATGTGCATGGGTGAGTTCATGCATGGCAATATTATGGGTGTGTGCAAGGGATCAACATTAGGGTTTCATGGCATGCACACTAAGGAGTGTATCAAAGGACCAAACATGGAATGAGATGGAAGCTTGAATTATAGTTCTAAAGACAAAGGGGTTCTTAAAGCATACTAACATTTTGTGGGTGAATTCAAACCAATGGGGAGTTCGTAGAGAAATATGAAACATAGTCTAATTACGTGGAGGTTGACTTGAGGTTAACATCCAACACGTAGACTTCTCATACGCAACATAATCACATTAGATAGTTATATGAACTATCTAGAATGGATTATACGAAGACTTAAGCAGGAGACCAATTGTTAAACAAAGATTTATAACGGGCCGAGTTGGCCCAATGGGCTTAACCCAAGCCCATCATGAGTAAGATTACCATTCTTAAATTAATTATGTTTTAATAAAGAAATTAAATTGTAAACTCTTTCGAATTAGAATAAATGATTTTAGTTTAATGCTTAACATAAAGTAAGTTAAATTAGAAAACGTTTCAAATAAAGAACTGATAATAATGAACTATGGGAGTTGGGTTACTCAAGGGTAATAAGTTAGACTAGTTAGATGAAAACTTAGAAGTACACTAGTAATCTAGGACACTTAGTTGCACACCGAGACCAAAGCCTTAGATACAACGTTTATTATAAACACTCATGGTATTCGGATCTTTTAAAACAACTCAGGTGCTAAAGATACATAAGCAACCATCAAAGAGCGCGCATTATCTTTTGTGATTCAGTTACACATCAACACAGGTGAGTTCATTGCCCCTTTTCTAACATCTTTGTTTTAAAACGCGGGGCTGAGAAGCATGCGTAAACTGTTTTATTTAAATTGTTTACTTAAATGCTTTTAAATTGTATATGTTTTACATGTATAAATGTTATTCTAGACTTATGTCTAGGTAAACTGTTTATTGGACTTAAAATGAGTTATCTATTCGTCATGAGTAAATAACTCATCAAATCAAAGAACTCTTTTCAAAGAACTAAAGATCTAAAACAAAGTACTATTTTCAAAGATCTATTTCAAAGAACTATTTCAAGGGTGTGTTGTCAAAGAACTAACGATCTATTTCAAAGAACTAAGTACAAAGAACTATTTCAAGGGTCTAACTGGGAAATATCAAAGATAGCATGGGCCAATCTCAGGTTTGAAAGATGTCCTAGCTAGACTGATCGAATATGAGACGCATGTCTGATGATATTTACAGTATTCCCTAACTGTTTTGAGGAACATCTGGGAAATGCTCAAAGATAACATGTGCCAAAGAACAAAAGAACTATACGAACTATGGACGGTTTAAAGAACTATAAAAGCCTATGTATCAAAAGAAGTCCTAGCTAGACTGATTGATTATAGGGCACATGTTTGATGAGGTTTACAGATCTCCTTTACTACTAAGTACCTGATTGCTATACTAGTCTACTCGAGTATGACCAAGGCCCAATCATTAGGACTTAGATTTTATTAAATGTTTATTTAATTATTTAATTAAGCATTTATTTCACTGTTTGTACAATTATTGTGGTTGATCATACTTGTGTGATGAACTCAAAGGATCCATAGAGATCTCAAATCGTTGTATTCACAGGGACAAAGAACTGAAGAACAAATGGGTTAAGGATAGGGGTAAAATGCTTAATTATCATTAACACCAATGTCCTATGCAGATTAGTATGTGGTGGGACGGTACCGATCTGGATGATACATGTGATGTTAATGAGATTAAGGTCGTTACCCGAGGGTTTAACAAAATTTTTGAGTGTACATTAGAACTATAGTGGAATGGAAGTGTATGGTAGGTAAAAATGCTTAATTATCAATAACAACAGTGTCATATGCGCATTAGTATGTGGTGGGATGGCGTCTGGGCGGGTTGTAGGCTCGATTCAGGGGTATGCCCTATATATAAGCATACCGATGTGGATATTACATGTGGTGTTAATGAGGTTAGGGTCTTTATCGAAGAAGGTTTTCAAATCATTTTCAATTACTAAACTATATGAACTCACCAACCATGTGTTGACTTGGTCTTTTTGCTTGACTTCTCAGGTGACGAACAGGTCAATTAAGAAGCTTATGCTTTTGGACTAGGACTTCAGATAGAAGACTTAGCATTTTTGGACCTGCATACTTTTGGAACATCATTATACAATTATTTTGTATATCTTGTATAGTTACAAGATAGAAACTTTATGATGTTTATGGTAGATTTACATTGTTAAATTATAAACGATATTGATGTAATTTAACTTTGTAATTCTATTCTATTTAGCAATTTCTCATTTGTATCATGTGCAATGTAAACAATCTGATCATCACTATTATCACTCACGATATCGCGCCCCAGGAACCTTCCGCCCGACGGGGAATCCGATCCAACCCCGCCGGCTCGGGGTGTGACAGAAAGGGATGTCTTGGTCTTACCAAGAACCAAGACCTTACTTTAAGCCTGATTAGAAATATATGTAAGAAGTACGACTGGAAGAAGAAACGCCTGGTTATAGTTAGCAAGTTGGCAAGACCAACACGTTCGTATAACTCACGTTGAGGTATTTACTTTGTCGGTCTTGGTAGGAGACCTGGAGATACCATTCCTTGCTATCCGGCTAAGGCAGGAACGACGCCTTGCTATACTACAGGAGGAGACCTCCTGTGACCATGCTCCGACATCGGGATCAGTCACCGGTAAGTCGAAAATGATATATAAGTGAAAGTGAGAGTAGAGGTGAGAGCCAAGGTTGAATGTGTAAAGTCCTTTGCTGATATGCCTTGCTCTTCGATTTATAGTGCTGGGAGCCCTGGGAACCTGTGATCTCCCAGATTCACTCTATTCCTCTTTGGGTATCATATCTTCCTAGTATGCAGACATTTTCCTTAATAACCGTGACTAGTTCCTTTTTGGTATAAGGAGTTAACTGCTGTTGCTCTGCTGCTCTGCCATCTTTTCATAGGGGCTGGCATTTCGTGAAACACTAGCTTTATCCTTTAGACATAAAGTGGCTTCCTTTGTCACCTTCTAGGCTCTTTTCCCTTCTTTACATGTACGATATGTCCTATTCATGTGTGTTTGTTGTCTGGCCATCTGGCTATCTGGCCATTTGGCTGTCTTGCCTTGTGTCGTTGGATTGTTTAGCAAGCTAGTCAGGATATTTCACCTATCCTTGTCGTCTTGGTAAGTCAGCCAGGACGCTCCATTTTCTTAGTGTTTATGTCTTTAGCAGGTTAGCCAAGATATTCTATCCTATGTCATCACATACGAACGTGAAATTTGTTGAATTGCATAAATGGTCACCACCTCATAATGTGGGACTGGAATAACTCATACACTGCTTAAGGGATGGATGCATTACCAAAGAAAACGAGAAACCTTAGAAGAAGACAACCGGTGCCAACGACCACTCACAAGTCGATGAGACTGCCGAAGTGGTGGAAGCGGGGAAGAAGGAACAAAGGGAAAGAAAGAAGGGCTGGAGTTGGTGCCATGGGGGAAGAAATAAGAAAGAAAGAAAGAAAGAAAGAAAGAAAGAAAAGGGAGGTAGACACGTAGCAAGCAATAAAATTGGTTTTTATTAGTATAGGTAATTTTCTTTTATTTTTTTTTGTAATAGCCATATTATAAGGATAAAAATCCTTAACTTAGGAATATTGTGCAAATTGTTTAAATGTAAATCATCAATATTTTAACCAAAAATATTGTTGATTATGCGATACAAAAATATTTTTTTTAACAAGTCACTGATCCTCGTATGCTGTTCTTCTAGACTATGTGTAATAGAGGACTTTAATATAGATTGGTCGCTGCCATGCAAGCTTTATGTATGCGTCACATCACATGAGGCTAGATGAGAGCTTGATATATATATATATATATATATATATATATATATATATATAGGGGAAAGATCAAATAAAAAGTATATTTTGCCTAAGAAGGCTAAGAAGGATTTTTAAAATCTCCAAAACCGACCCAAACGAACTCCGATTGAACTCATTTCGATGTCATTGGAACCGTCTCATCGAACCCTACAATATTAGATTTTAAGTTTTCGTTTTAACAACTAGATTTAGATTTTGGGTTTTAGGGCTTGGTTTTTAGCTTTTAAGTTGTATCTTTATGTTAAAGATTTGTTTTTAAAGTTTTGGTTTTAGTATTAGGGTTTATTGTTTACGATTTAAGGTTTGGGTTTTAGGGTTCGACAAGCCGATTCCAATGATGTAAAAATTAATTCAATCGGGGTTTGTTTGAGTCGGTTTTCAAGTTTTTAAAATCCTTCTTAGCCTTCTTAGGCAAAATAGACTTTTTAGGGGAAGCTTCCCCTATATATATATATATATATATATAATGGGAGACTTTATGAAGGTTGGACTTAAGGGTTGTCGGCTGTGCGGTTCGGTCGGTTTTGAAAAAATTTCTAAAACAAAGTACTAATTGCGGTTTCAAAAAATGACAAATCAAACCAACCATGCAAGTTGTGTAAACCAAACCGACCGGTATTGACTGTTTCACGGTTTTACAGTTTTGTTTTTGTGGTTTCACGGTTTTACAGTTTTGTTTTTGTGGTTTCACGGTTTTTTTTAAAAACAATAGAGAACATTTAATATAATAATGCAAATGACCATAATCCATTTCAAATTCAAATTTCAAAAGTGAAAAACCATAATCTTAAAGCCAACCACCATAATCAAAATAACAAAACTAGTCTAAAAAGAGTGACGAATGAACTTAAGTTGATTGAAGATGATTTTATAAATCAATAATATTATCATCTTCATTTTTTTAATTTTAATACAACTTGTGAGACATGAATAAAAAAATTATAGACAAAAGGGCAAGAGAAATAAAAAGATGCTAATTTAGGTTTCTCAATAATTTTAAAGAATATATATATATATATATATATATATATATAAGCTGAATTTTCTTAACTGCCGCAGTTTCTACTCCTGTGAATAGTTTAGCACATTGTTTGTTATTACTATGGGGTCCTGAAGCACAAGAAGATTTTACTCGTTGGTGTCAATTAGGCGGTCTGTGGACTTTTGTTGCTCTCCACGGTGCTTTCGGACTAATAGGTTTCATGTTACATCAATTCGAACTTGCTCGATCTGTTCAATTACGACCTTATAACGCAATCACATTCTCTGGTCCCCTTTCTTTTATCTTTTAAAAGGATCTGTTGGTTTTTAGGTACAGTCATTTGATTTGGTAATAGTAATAAAAAAAATAACAAATAGAAAATAATAATGGCTTGGGCTGTGTGTCTACGCCAACCTACAGTAGAAGAGAAAGTTCCATCAGAACAATTATTTATTTCAGTGTACACATTCGCTTTATGTATGTATGTATGTGTGTGTGTGTGTGTGTATGTATGTATGTATGTATGTATGTATGTATGTATGTATGTATGTATGTATGCATAGGGTGTGGTTCATCTGTTAACCTATGTTTATTGCGTTAACCGAATAACTACATATTATTACTTTGGGTCTACATTAAAGTAGGTATATGTTTTTTCTTCTTTTTTTATTAATGTAAGTGTGCCCTACATTATTTACATTAATTAAAAAAGAATAAAAAACTTACACCTTTAGATTTACTTTAATGTGGTCCCAAAGTAATTAGATGTAGTTATTTGGTTAGCGCAATAAGAAATAGTTAATTTTTGATCATCTGTGTGTGTGTGTGTATATATATGTAATATGTGTGTGTGTGTTGTGTGTGTGTATATAAACTGTTGGTGCGGTTTAGAAAAAAGAAAGCCGTAAATCACACCAAAACACTCGATTTTTAGTATACTCAAACCATAAACCGCACATCAAATTTTAAAACCGACCAAGCCAATCAATTGTGTTCGGTTCGATCCGGTTTAGACGGTTCAGTCTTAATGAAGACCCCTAGGTTGGAGTACGTATTTTTTTTATTGGGTTATAAAAAACGCATCTCTGCTTTACGCTCGTCACCACCGTAAATACTTTGGTCAAGAGCTTGTGTAACATGGTGGAGTCATGGCGAGGACTTTGAGAGGTGGGAGATGCGCCCCCTACACCCTATCCAAGTGGTTCTTTTTAGTAAATTATTGGTCAATGTACTTTAATAATAAATTTGATGTCGATTGATAATTTTTTTGTATTTTTCCCCCACAAATGTTTCACTCACGCAGATATATTACAGTATATATTATTGATATGATAAAATAATGTAATTTTTAGTTTAAACATTTAATTGTTGCAACTTGCAAGTGGCAAATTACAGTTTACAAAAGTCCAGTCTGACAACTGGCATTTTAAGTATGAAAATCTCAGTTTTCGTGTCACTAGAAACAACCTATTTTTGTTCCCACTGAAGCTTTGTTACAAATTTTGCAAATTGCATTTTAATATAAATATAAACTTTGATTAATCAAAAAACAAATTATCTTCCTTTATTTTACGATGATACAAAATATTTTAGATTTTCAATTTGTTAGATAATTACATTCAAAGAAAATATAGTTTTACGTCGTCTATTTTTTAACAACAATTTTATCCTGTATTTTTCTGTCTAGTGTATGACTTGAACCCTTCAATTATTTTAAATAGAACTTCTTTAACATTTCTTGTTATTATTTAAATAAATGTCCTTTTCATTTAGGTTATCTATTGATGTAAATCCATGGTTTGATTAATATTACATGAATTTCGATCATATTGATTAGCTAGTATGATTGGAGGCATATGCCATGACAGGATCATATAAATATGTTTATTTGTTTTTAAAATTGTATTATTATGTTAAAACATTCTTTCGTATTTGTGACTTTCAACAATTATAACAAAATTAACTATAATAAAAGAAAAAATATTTACATAATTTTCATTTCTAACTAGTAAAATTTATATTTTTTCCTGAATATCATACTTTAAGATTATTATTATTGTATATTATGCACTAAAAATTTATAACTTAGTAAAATAAGTAATTTTACAAATTATTAGAAAGAAATATATAATTCTCTTTAAAAAAACATTTGAGTAAAACACATGTACTTTTAGCTGTTTTTTTTTAGTTTTGTTTTTAAGTCTCCTTTTTATACTAAATACGATGACATGTGTTATTATGTGTTGTATTGTTAGTTTTTCACTTTTTTTGTTATATAATAATAACTAGGTTAAATCACATGTGTTACACGGATTTAATATACAAAATGTTGTAAACTTTTTAATAAAAATTAAAGCTATGTCTATAATAAAAATAAGAATTACACTCGAATTTTTTTTTTTATAATTATACATATTGTATTTTTACATTCTAATCATCCTATCAAGCTAAATGTTTTAAAATATTTAAAAACAATTCATGAAAAATAATTACTATTATTATTATTGAATATTTTAATAAACATAATTTGAAGTTAATGATAGTAAGAGACCTAAATAAAAGTTTAGATAAGAGAAGAAGTTTAATTAAAAAACTAGCTTTATAAGTAATTGCAGATTAAATTCATTTGCTTAATAATATATTAATTATTTTTCATATCTATAATTCACAATACATGATTAAATAATGAATATCAATAATTAAATAATAGATACACATTGAAAAACAAAAGTAAATGACTACAATGATAATAAATATTACCAATTATATATATTTTTTAAATTAAGAGTTATAAACAGATAATAACAATTTAAAATAAGTTGTTGTCAAAAAAAATAATATTAAAATTAATTTTCATATTTTATTATATAATTACCTAAAAAGTAAAAATGTTTATATACTTACATTTAATAATATTACAATACATAAAAAAGAATTAACTTTTATGAATTATAATTATACCATAATTTGTAAAATATATTAATAAGTCCTTGTTTTTTGTCACTTACCTAAAAAATGAAAAAATTAAAAGTTGTATATTATTTAATGAAAATAGTAAGTTAAAATATAAAAATATATGAATATACATCAAATAATTTAGGTTTTTAATATTCTCATTTTTAATAAAATCATTATAGGTATAATTTACAATTTGTTTTATAATGTATGTATTTTATTTTACTTTGTTTAGTTGTTTGCTTTTTTCAATATACACTAAAAATATTATTAAATTTCTACATTGAAAGTGTAAGATATTCATGACTTAATTATTTATTTGTATACATAATTTATTAAATATAAGAAAATAAGTTAAAGTATTAATTTGTCAAATTTATTAATTATCACTATTAATTAAGGAGTGTTAATAAATGATTTAATTCTCCAAGTTTTAGGAGAGAAACAAAAATGAAACATGCTTCATTGCATGACATGTGGCAAAAAAAACACTGATTTATTATATAAGATAGATGATAATATAATTAAGATATATTTATTTTACATAGTCAAATACATTTAATTATAAATAATCGCAACCTGTCCTCTTACCATAACCATAAATACTAACGCTTAATAATAATTGAGTTAAAGCATCTATGACCAATAAATCCTTACCATCCACTTTCACCACTGATATATCAGGTAAACGACCATTAGGTACGTCTCTTTTTAGTGTGAGACGAACATCTTTTTAATGTGCAAATTTATATAATGTTTTCCTTTTTGGTAGCATGTAGAGGTGCTCAAATCGATTAACCGGTCGAAAACAGCTTTTGGAATAACCGAACAGTTTAATCGGTCAAAGGCTAATAACTGGTTTTTTCCATAACCGATTCAGTTAATAACCGATTTTCAAGCTCAAAAACTGAAACCGTATAATAACCGAAACCGGCTAACCGGTTATTAACCGGTTTGGTCTCTTGAAACTTCAAACCAATCCTAAACCGCCAATTTTTCCAAAAACCTATAACCGATTGCAATAACCGGTTACGAACCAGTACCGGTTTTTTTTTTTTTGCGTCACTTGTAGCATGTGATAGACAACCACAGTGCATATATTACCTTATAACTCATATAAGACTGACTTAGATTAATAAACAAAATTATCGTTGTATAATCGTCATTTATATATGTTTTGTCCTTCATAATTGAGTCGCCGTAACTTCATACGTTTCTTTTTTACTTGATCATGTTAATGTCATCAACATAATATTAAGTTCGTAAACACGCTCCATCGCGTGATGTTTATTTTGACTTTTTTTTAATATTTTGTCTACTAAGTTACTCTTTAAAAATCTTAAATCACAACATACAAAGCATAATAGTTTTGTTTTCTAAATCTTCATAATTGATCCGTCATAACTATATAAGTTATGTTAACCTAAGATATGTTATAAGTAAACAAATAGTCTATTTGGATAATTTTTAGTGATTTTCTCATCAATTATGTTATTAATCATTCTTAAATATTTGAATCTATTGAATTGACATAGTTTTTTGGTTACTCATCTTGACCCGCATTGTGTTTAAGTGCTACCCATCTCAACGCATTCAATATTATGATATTACCCATTTCAACCCATTATGCTACAATTGTTTACCTAAACCAACCCATTTCCTTTGATTTGGGTAAAAATTGCCACATCTAACCACAATGAACATCTTTGAATCATATTTTTCTACCATAATATGTAGGTAGTTTTGCTCATTAATTTTTATATGTAAAAGATGAGGGATAGAAAACTATGGAGGCATGGTTTATTCGAACCAAGTTTGATTCATAGATATAAAACTAAAGAGTCCTCATATACATACATTACTTCCTATTAGTTGATATCGTCACACTATCTTCTATACGGCTAGTATATATTTATTCAAACCAACAAAAGATAAGAACACGGCATATCAGTTTAAGAAAAATTCTACAAACAGCATAGTACTTGAACTAGTACAATTTTATAATGGTCGCACAACCATATACTAGTCTTGTAGAGTTATGCAAGTCATATAGTTCTTGATTACCTTACCAATGTCCAACACTAGAGTTTGATACAACCTGTGTATTCCTATATAAGAAATTTAAACTACTGTTGAAGTATCATTATCTATGAACAATGTATGATTAACGATCAACAAATTAAAACGTGATGGCTTGTAATTTAATGATTACCCCTTTTACTTCTCTGATCTTGAGTTCGAATTTAGGTTGAAACATATTTGCTAAGATAAAATCTAAGAGTTTACTCAATTGTAAGGTTCCTCCTATGATGGGCTTAGACACACATTCTAAAGCGTCAAATTGTAGCATTCGGTAAAAATAATGTCCTGGTAATGACCATATAATAATAGTCAAATATCTGATATTGATGGCATAGAAAAACTTGTAACAATGATCATCCTAATCATATGGGAGTCATGTACGAAAGCGATATAAACAAAAAGCAAAATCAAAATTGACCACCTATAAGACTTCATTTCAAAGGCTAGAGGGCTGCTGGTTCTTTTTAACAACAGCATCCATAGTAACTCGGTGTCTCGGTCTGAGTATACAATTTTATTAGGGTTGTGTTATTCACACACCCACTCTACACTTTTTATACGTCTCGTATAGGTTTATACTAGGCGTATAGGAGGCAATTATTAGGTATGTTACATAAACAACTAACATCAGCACTATCAGCACTCCTCATCACTTCACGTACGTGTCATATGTGTTATCATCACTTCATTTTAATCATTACCTTTATTTAATTTTTTATTTTTTTAGTTAAAGACTTATATATTTATATTAAACACTAAAATAAAAACTAAATAATAAATTAAAATTAAAATACATAATAAAATTTAAAAAAAACATTAAAATAAAATTACATACATTTAAAAAATAAATAAAATTACATATTTTCTTTTTGATTTTTTCACACATGTTCAAATAAATCCTCTTTAAGCATGCTATGTATTTCCCTACCTTGGATCTTGGTGTGTATTTTATTTCTTTCATTCGACGTAACATCATCAACTGGATTTTCATCATTTTGGCAAATAGTTTTTTCTTTGTCCTCAAAAATCATGTTATGTAAAATAATACAAGTATACATAGTGTCTCGAATTTTACTTTTCTCCCAAATCATACATGAATTAGACATCATATGCCATTTCTTTTTAAGAACACCGAATGTCCGTTCGAAATCCTTTCTCGATGCCTCTTGAACCTTTTTAAAGCATTTTCGTTTGTCATTTCACGAGAACATATAAATGATTTGACAAACGTAGCATATTCGGCGTAGATACCATTGGCAAGATATTACCCTTATTTATAGTATTGTCATTAACATAAAATGAAGACCTTGTGCAACTCCGTCTAATATTACGTCAAATATTGGCGAATGATCTAAAACATTCATATTATTATTCGATCCGGAAACACCAATGCAAACATGTCATATCCAAAGATCATTAGAGAAAATTACTTCAAGCATTATTGTAGGATGTTGGTAATCGCTTTGTTGATGAGAGCCTCGCCAAGCCATTGGGCAATTTTGCCACTCTCAAGGTGTGCAATCGATGCTTCCGAGCATCACGGGAAAGCCGTGTACATATTCATGCGTTGCATAAATTTGTTGAATGTCATTTCATGTTGGTTTTCTCAAATATTACGAACCGCATAATGTTATAACACCTTTGAAAATAATTAAAATAATCAAGAAAAAAATTAAGTAAAAAAGTTAAAACAATTAAATAAATACTACCTTTACAAAAGTTGTAAAGACTATCTAGCGAAACTTTATCCGAAATCTGTAAATATTCGTCCCAAGGATTGCCACATGTGTCATATGTCATCTGTCGAATACCACTTGTATGCTTTTGTAAAGATGTGAAACCTGCTGAACCGATTGCATCTAATTTTTGTTGAAACTACGGAAGCATTTCTTCCACATTGCTTACTATATGAAGAAACAAATTGCGGCTCATTCGAAAACGACGTTTAAATTGCTTTTCGTTCTAAGTTGAATTTTCATTAAAATAATATTCAACGAGGCGTTTGTTACCACCTTTATGATCACGGTTTTTTTCGTCGTAACAATTGCATAGAGTTTTCTTCAATATTAGGCATGACGGATCATAATGTTGCTTGAACGGCACGTAAAAATATTAATGTTCCTTCATCCGAATCGGATGATAACGATCTTGTAATTTACTTCTCGCATCTCGTTTTTTTGTTGATTGTTAAATTGATTTTTAGATAAAAGAATAGTCATTTTAGAGAGAATAATGATTATTTTAGAAAGACGAGTAGTTGTTTAAAGAGTTGGATGGTTAATTTATAATGGTTTTAAAATATATTTTTTTTCCTTTTTTTTAAAAGATTGCGTTAACTTTTTTTATTCCCTTCAAAGGTCGAATGATCTCACGACCACTCTCACGCCATAGGTCACCACGCCCGATCACACCCCCACTGTTGTGGTTGGAGGACGCCAAGAGGACATTAGGTGTGACCGAGGCCTAAGGGTGTTCATCGGGTCGAATAACAAGTTATTTGGGTTTTTCGAATTGTGTTTTTCGGGTTAGAAAATTTTTCTGGTCTATCCGAAACCCGACCTGATCCGAAATTCAAAATATATTATCCGACCCGAAAAACCCGAATTCATGCATCTGAATAACCCGAATAAACCTGTTTTTTCGGGTTTTTCGGATATCCGACCCGAAAAAACTAGTTTTTGCATATCCGAAACCTGATCCGAATCTAAAATCATATTATTCGACCCGAAAAACCCGAAATAGATTTCAGATAAGATTTTTTCGGGTTTCGGATACGATTCGGATTTCGTAAATATAATCTAAGAGTTTACTTGATCGTAAAAATTTTTTAGATACCTATACGTATATCTCAAAACATTAAATTCGAGAGTTTTAAACTATATATATATATCAATACGGGTGCCAATGTGGGACTAGTCCACTTGGTAGAGGCTTGCCTCTTAGATTAAGAGGTCATGGGTTCAATCCCATGCAAGGGTGTAATTAAGGTGTAAGATGTAATTTAGGTGTGAGTAAGCTTAGCAGCAATACGGGTTTATCAAAGACGTAATCTAAGAAGTAAGAAGCATCTGAATCCATCACATCTGCAAGGTGTATAATAGCTGGAGGGCTACTTGTTATTCAAGAAGTTGTTTAAAGTCAATTTAATAATGATTAATTATTTTAAAAAATGTTTTTTCAATAAGAACATCGGTTGGTTAGACCAAGATGTCAAACAAAGCGAAAAGAAACCAGTTTGGGCCTACACCACCAAAAATCTTCTAACCACAACACACGTACACCTTCCCACCTTCACTGTATAACTCAAAAACCAATCACCCTCATCTCTCACACACACTCACGGTGTTCTCTGTGAGAGAGAAAGACACAAATCCACATATATATACATACAGAATCTGTATCTCTATGTTCTGTCTATCCTCCATGGCCTCCTTTTTGCTCTTTCTACTTGTTAACCTGATTTTCTCATCGTTTTTTCATTCAAGTTGTTCAATTTCTTCAAAAAATATAATCTTGCCACTCAAGATTCAATCAGCTCCATCTGGGTCACTTCAAAAACCTCCAAATAAGCTCTCTTTTCACCATAATGTTACTTTGACGGTGACCCTCTCCGTCGGTTCGCCGCCGCAGCCGGTCACCATGGTTCTCGACACCGGAAGTGAGCTGTCATGGCTCCGGTGCAGGAAAACACCGACCACACCACTATGGTTCGACTCACTGCGTTCTAAATCATACACTCCTGTTCCTTGTACATCCCCAACTTGCAGGATCCGAACCCGAGATTTCACCGTACCGGTTTCCTGTGACCGGAACAAGCTCTGTCACGCCATTGTTTCGTACGCCGATGCGACCTCCGTTGAGGGTAACCTGGCCTATGATGTCTTCCGGTTCACGAATTCCGATGTTCCCCGAATCGTATTCGGGTGCATGGACTCCGGTTCGAGCTCGAACCAAGATGAGGATTCGAAAACCACCGGGTTACTGGGTATGAACCGGGGTTCGTTGTCTTTCGTTACCCAAATGGGTTATCCGAAGTTCTCGTATTGCATATCGGGTCGGGACTCGACCGGAGTTTTACTGTTTGGAGATGTTAAGATTGCGTGGCTCCAGCCGTTAAGTTACACGCCGTTGGTCAATATCTCAACGCCGTTACCATATTTCGACCGGGTTGCTTACACGGTTCAGCTTGAAGGCATAAAAGTTGCAGGGACGGTTCTATCTCTGCCGAAATCAGTATATGAACCCGATCACACCGGTGCGGGTCAAACAATGGTAGACTCGGGTACCCAGTTTACTTTCCTTCTCGGACCCGTTTACACAGCCTTGAAAAACGAGTTTATCAAACAAACCAGGTCGGTATTACGGGTTTACGAGGATCCGGATTTCGTTTTCCAAGGTGCAATGGACCTTTGTTACCGTATTGATCGAACACGGGTCGGGTTGCCCGTGTTACCTAGTGTGACCATGATGTTTCGGGGCGCCCAAATGAGTATAACGGGTGACAGGTTGTTGATTCAAGTACCCGGATTGATTAAAGGGAATGATCAAATACATTGCTTCACATTTGGGAATTCGGATCTTCTAGGGATTGAAGCCTATGTGATCGGACATCACCATCAACAAAACATGTGGATGGAATTTGACATTGCAAACTCTCGGGTCGGGTTGGCCGAGGTTAGGTGTGATTTAGCAAGTCAAAAGCTTGGAATGGGCCGTTAGGAGATGGGTCATGTGGGATCTGTTGGATAATTTTTTAACCTTGGACCAAACTGGGTCAAGGTTTAACTGATTGGTTGGGTTAGAATGTTAGGATACTGATCCGTTTCTTACAAATATTGGATCAAATTGTGTCAGGGTTCAGGGATTAGGTTGTGTATTGCATAATACTTGTAAAGTTATATTTACATGCATTTTGATTAATTTGAATGTTGAAGTTGTATTTTAGTGTGTGGCCTAAAGGACTCAAAGCTAGTTTATAGCGATATTCAACATCTGCTCATAAAAAACTTTGAGTTAATGCTTAAACAAACTAAAGTTTCAACTTTACATATCAAGCTTGCGAAAATAAAATATTATTTTATTGATTTAGCCAAATTAATAAATATGTATGAGTAATATGTATTTCTGTTATATAAATTTGTATAATAATATATTGCTCCAATTGAAATTCTCGGCTCGTTTACACACGTTGTCGAGTGTTGTATTGTAAATGGTAAAAAAATGGACATATTATGTTTTAAACAATAAAAGAGTATTATAATTTGATAAAAATGACGGTTAGTTGAATGTGATAGGCAGGGTCAAACAAATTTTATTAGGTTTGTTAAGGTGAGGAAGTCATAGACATATGTTGGTCGTAAGGAAGTGAAAATGGTGTTATTTATTTAATTTTTTTCAGAGAAATGTCATCACAAATTTTATTAGAAGAAATAAAAGATTAACCCCCAAAAGCTAAAGGTAAGCCTGAAAATGGACTAGAAAGATGAACCCACAACCTAGGACGGGCTTTAAACAAACACAGAATAGCCACATCGTACGGGCCCAACCTTGATCTTCGGTCTTTCTTTGGAGTTTGGACTTGGGATTTTGGACTATTGAGCATAGGTGTGTATCAAACACACTCCCGATAATCGGACACACCCCACCTCTAAATACCACCCCACCCTAGGGGTGTTCAGAAAAATACGTATCCGAATCCGAATTCGAAGTATCTGAAAATCCAAATCTGAAATATCCGATAAAATCGGTTATCCAGAAGTTCAGATATCCGAAATTTCGGATTCGGATACCTATTTTAAAAATTTTCGGATAGTTCGGATATTTTTTTCGGATATTCGGATATTTTTTCGGATATCCGGATATTTTTCGTATATTTAGAATTTTTTTCGGATATCCGGATAATTTTCGGATATTTTTTGGATATCCGGATAATATTCGAATATCCGAAATATGATTTTTAATTTTTTTTTCTATTTCGGATATCCGTTTCGGATTCGGATATTGAAAACCACTATTCGAAATTTTCGGATATCCAAAACATCGGATATTTGGAGATGAACACTCCCACCCCACCCCACCCCACCCCTCCCCTCCCCTCCCCTCCCCTAAGAAGGGACCTTGTCCTCAAGGTCCATAATCTTTTAACCCTTGAAAAGGCAAAGGTTGGCAACTGGGTACGTCGAGGAGTGACAATCTTCTTGTTGTACCGGAACGAAAGGGATGGGAACAGAAATGTTGGGTGAGATCAATCCAAAAGATTGTAGCCAATCAAACCCTAAGTTAGCTTAATGAAACGAGTGTGCACCGACATCGAGAGAATTGAGACGACTATGTTTGATGACCCAACTATTAGATGGTTATGATTATATCGGATCATTTCAAATATTGGAACACAATATATAATTTTATAAATTTCTATTAAATATTAATGGAATGAAATCAACAATACATACATACATACATACATACATACATACATACATACATACATACATACATACATACATACATACATACATATTCATATTAGACAGTTAAATCTTGAATATACGCAGATCTAAATACAAATATAAAAACATTATATATTTAAATACGTTTGTCATGTGCAAGTCAAAATCAAAGAACAATGCACACACACTTTTAATTTCTTTAAAACGAGAGTTTTCAAAACTAATGATTCTATTAAATATATCATGCAACCTGAAAGGTTTCAATTATATTAAAACTCAAATATTAGTTTTGTAATGTTTGATTATCGGAACAATCATGTATCCAAATAGCTTTAAACATATGTTGCGCACATATAAGTCATCAAATGACCATAATTACTGATAAATAGGAAAAATGTTTATATGGTAATAACGACTCGTACATAATAAATACGTTTCTGGATACAATAAGTATCATTACAACGAATGATACATATTTAAGTTAAGATATTTTTAACATCTATATCGTAAACAAGAATCGATTATTCAACAAAGGTCTACAAAATAACAATAATTATCAAGTTTGAATGATTAGGATTTTATATGCAAATTTTAAGCATATCGATTGTAGACACATTCGATTAAATAAATAATCGAGTATTAAAACCAAATCCTATTTATTTATTCTAATTAGAGATCCGGCTGAAATAGGATTTTAGGGATAAGAAATAAACTAACCAAACCATTGATAAATCCAAGCGAACTTTTCTTAAATCAAAGCTGTCTTTTTGTAAGCGTTTGCCCCCAATCCAA
This sequence comes from Mikania micrantha, assembly GCA_009363875.1. Lineage (NCBI taxonomy): Eukaryota > Viridiplantae > Streptophyta > Magnoliopsida > Asterales > Asteraceae > Mikania > Mikania micrantha. The sequence continues at coordinate 96,099,480 of CM018691.1, forward strand.
TCGGGGGATCGAATTGTGGATAAACATTATTAATACAAAAATAACATTTTTGAACAAAATCCCTCTGTTAATCAAATTAACACAAGTATGGACGCGTTAGATCACGTGTGACTGTTATGTCTAATAGGCACAAGAAACAAGATTGTTGATATCAGTTATTGCTACATATTTGATTTACAAACAGAGCCTCATATTTCACTTGATTGGGGAAATGTCATACTATATCAAACATCTAGAGTTGACTACCAATAATGTGTTGTATATGGTCACTCAAACTTTGGTTTTCATAAGACATAAACATGGGTTCTATTGTTACACACAGTGAGTATTTGTAGCCCCTTTTTAATTTTACATATTTTGGGAAAATATGTTACAATGCTTGATTTTTCCTATGATACAAGATTCTTTTACTATATCCATGCACATACTTCTCGAGGTATGTTGCATGAGACAAGAAATGTATATTACATGAGACAAGAATTATCACACTATGTCTCTGGTATCTTACACAACCATTTAATTCAAGGTTTTGTGCCGATGGATTAATATAAGCTAGTACTAGTGGGTCTGAAAAACCTCCATTCATGGTTTGATTACGCCAACCATAACTACATTGTTAAGTGAATGGTATTAGGGGTGATTAAACAAGTCGATAAGTATGGTTGTGGATTCATGTATATTACATCCACTCATACTTATGATTAACATACTATATGATAGGATAGCCCTCTGGGATTACGATCCCACTAAACTGCTATAAAACAATTTACTTGTGCCTTGAATGGCAAATGCTAACTGTTCGATCAAAACATAAAACCTACGAACTCGTCAACTTTTTAGTTGACAATTGTTTCTTTGCATGTATTTCATGTACTAACCTAAGGCTATATATGGACTTTACCCTGGAACAGAATGGTTAGCATTCTCTGATATTTAATGAGTTCTCAATATACAATTCTATTGCATCTCCCGTGTTTCCGCTGACAGGAATTGATGATCAGAAAAAGGTGGTTAATAGTTGTATTGAAATGTATTTGCGTTGTATGATGATGGGTAAACCAACTTCATGGAAGAAATGGTTGTCGTTAGAAGAATGGTGGTATAATACGAATTACCATACTACTATTCGAACCACTCCTTTTGAGGATTTATATGGTTATCTGCCTCCTTTACAAGCCCCTTATGTTCACAGAGATTCATTGATTGCAGATGTTGATGATCTTATGATAGATAGTGTCACACCCCCAATTTTCAACTAACGGAATCATACCGTTTGGGAACGTGACAAACCAGGATCTCAGATCATTAGACATAACGAAGACCTCTATATGAATTACAAAACATACTTTGGTCTAAAACTGTAACATCAAAGTTTTCAAAGTTTTGCGGAAGCGTTTTAAAACAATAACAGTTGTAAAATGTAAATTACAATGCCAAGTTTTCAAATGTTCAAATCCAAATAACTATAATGTAAAGACATGCATGCGACTCAATCTCCTAGTCCATGCTTGCTTTCTTGTGCACCTTAGCGTCCTGAGAAAACATGTAAATCAAGTCAACACAAAGGTTGGTGCATTACACAGGTTTTAGCATTCACAATTGTTTGAAACAACAGTTTGAATATAAGTTTGCAGATAACATAATCACACATTGCATAGTCATGATAGCTAGTCATATATACTATTTACATAAGTGGTCGACACCGAAGCTGACTAGTGCATGCTATCGCATGTTTTGCCTTGTCACTATTGTCTAGCACAAACAATAGTAAATGAGTGTTTGGTCAGTCAAACACCTGCGTAGATCCCATCTACCAAGTGAGGTTTGTCAAACCTAATAGATCTATTTTCAACTACCACGCTTTGCGCTACGGCAAACTAAACGGTTCGAAGTGTAAGGACTTGTAAATGCTATGTTGTCACATAATGTAAACAACTAACTCATGCAAGTGATATGTATCCAAAAATGTTTGTTGCACATGTTTTCTCCCCCAAAACAGATAAAATAAGAAAGGGGCCGTGTACGCACCTTTGATTGTTGCAGAATGATCAAACACACTTAAACTCGTGTAGAAAGTCCTCCTACGAAGAACCTGTGTTGTAAAAATAACCTATTGTTATTCGGATTGTCGTTTAATGTGCGTAATCACATACGTGTCAGCACACGTATGTTAGACTTGTTAGAAACGTGTGTATGTAAGTACGCGCGACTTTAAAATCGTTTAATAAAATCACATAGTCGTTTAGGATTTTATTTAAACAAACGTAATTATACGCGATTACGTTTTTGGAGCAAAATATAAATTTTATTATCTTATTTTGTTCGGAATTTCGTTACGGTTCCAACGCAACTGAAATGGGTCGTTACAACGAATGAGTTACGGGTTAAAAACCAAAATTTGGCTTTTAAATTACAAAACCGGTTGGGCCGGGTTCGATCCCATGACCTCCCGGATCACACACACACGACCAACCAACTGATCTGCTTCCAGTTTTGTTAACTCAATCCTTTACAAAAGGTTTTAACCAACAAAGGGTTGGTTCCCCTTTGTTTAATCAAGAACGAACAATTTGGTTTAAATTGGGCCCGATCCGAACCCAATCAAGCCCAATATCATGGGGCTTTTGTTCCATTATCCAGGTCGAATTCAAGGATGGTTTTAATTTGAAAATTGATAACATTAACCCGTTTAAATCAATTATAAATCAATTCGAACTCGAGTTCATCAAATTCCAATTCGAATCAATCGAATTGATGATCTACAGGTTCTGAATTCATAGGGTTTTCACTGTGAATGGTATTTCGACCATGTCTAAGTTGTTTGATTCGAAAATCATGCTCATTAAGATAAAAATCCCCAATTCTTTTTCCTCTTTAGAACCCTAGAATCAAAATCTTGTAATCCGATATCAAAACTTCGAATTAATACATGCTTAGGCTTATTCGGAACTATCTGAAACTAGTTATATCAATTAATTTGAATATCTATCCTGTTTAAGCCGAAACCCCCAAACGACTTTTCATCATAAACCCTAGAATTCGAAATCAGTAATTTCGTGTATGTTTCATGAAATTAACATATGGATTTCCTTAATCTAATGATTTCGAAATTTCCTGTATATATGAATTTGATTTTTAAACTCGTTTGATCAACAACCCCCAAAACTGATTCTTATATGAACCCTAGTTATCGTTCATGAACAATTCCTTATAATTTTATGGAATTGTCATGTGGGTTTTGTTAATCGGTGGGTTCTGAAGCTAGAGATACCATTTGATCGAATTTTTAGACACGTTTGATAAGAATCCCCCAATTCGGTTTCAAGAATGAACCCTAGAATTGGAAATCTAAAAATTCGATGTTTTTAACCGAACATAGCATAGGGCTATGCTTAGTCGGCATATTTAGGATGTGTAGGAGTGAAAACTTACTTGATTGGATGTCGAATTGATGAAGATCGACTTCTAGCCCTATGTTCGGCCCCCCTCAAGATCAATTCTTCAACCCGAAGCTTCCCCGATCGAATTGCTACTTGAAACCACTTCTAAGGATGCCGACTGATATGAAGGAATGCTCAATTGTGCGAGATGTTGTCGAATTCTGTGAGTTTGATGACTAGGGGCTATGGTTACAACCTTTGAGTGGTTCATGGTTTAATTCAGTATTAATCATGCAATAAAACATGCAATTGATGATTATTATCATTATTGCACAGATTTATAACCGTTTAATTTGATCAACATCTCGAATTAACATTGAGTTCATAGTTTCCACATTGAACGTAACGAATTTTGACTCTTAGGAGTCAAAATCGACTATTATCACTATTTGTAGACTAATCCTTGAAATTAAAACACTTAGAACTTGATTTTTGATTAATCTTAACCCTTATAGATTATTCTTGATCCATAACATATCATTTCGATTAATCCTGGAGTTAACGGAATTAATCAGAAATGCTGGATTGTCACTAATTGGGTCAATTGATCTATTGTTGGCTAGGTTAATTCTTTTGGGCCTCATAAAATACAATTTGGCCTACTTCTATCCATTTGGGCCTCATAAAATACAATTGGGCCTACTTCTATCCATTTGGGCCTCATAAAAAACAATTGGGCCTACTTCTATCCATTTGGGCCTCATAAATACAATTGGGCCTACCTTGGGCCTCATATTTACAATTGGGCCTACCTTGGGCCTCATATTTACAATTGGGCCTACCTTGGGCCTCATATTTGTGATTTCTTTATTTTCAGTTAACGAGGTTAATTCGAAAATACCGGATTGTCACAGATAGAGAAGCCACAATAGAAGTGTTACGTGAATCTTTGTTCAAAGCTCTAAACAGAATGCAACAAGGTGCAAATGTTAGAAGAACTAAAAGGGAATTTGAAATAGGATCATGGGTGTATTTGAATTTACAAGCTTATGCATAAGGTTCATTGAGAAATTATTCTTATAGTAAACTCTCTCCGAAATATTTTGGGCCTTATTCGGTTGTAAAAAAATTGGTTCAGTGGCGTATCGTTTGGATTTGCCAACGGATGCCAATATTCGCTCTACTTTTCATGTACCCTTGATAAAGAAGGCTAATGGTCCTCCATAAGTGATCCATCCTATTCCTACAGCACCACGGTTTGTTCTACTTCCACAAGTTGTTTTAGATTCAAGAATATTACGCCATCGAAATAAAGTTGTAGCTCAACTTTTGCTTTTGTTGGAAGAATGTGTCACCTTCTAAAGAACGTGAGAGTTTAAAGATAAATTCAGACTTCGTTTCCCTAATTTTCAATTTGGAGAAACTTGAAGACAATGTTCATTTTAAGGGAAGGGTAATTGATATAGTTAAATAAGTCGGGGGTTACTTTTGTAATAAATAAATGATGAGGGTTTTAATTTTAATTAGTTAACGGTTGGTAGGTTGTTATATACCGTTGTAATTAGTTAGTTGAGATATGACAAAAATTGATTTCCCTTTTTCTCTGTGTTCTCTCTTTTTTGTTATCAGAAAAATCATAGCAGGAACTTGTTCCATTTTTACCTGCCAAAAACGAGAACCAAGCTGGCCAAATAATGGTCAAATCTTGAAAAAAAAGCTGATAAAAAATCCTAACTTAAGCGAAACCAATTTTGCCTTTTATCTGGTTATTAAATTTTCTGACCAAAACTGAAGTGGTTTGGAAGTTGGAACCAATTGTTTATTGAAAAAAAACGGTGTGTACACCCCTATGGTAGGAGCCAAAAAATAAAATAAGCGATTCTTTGAACTCAGCAAAGATTTGGCCATCGTTTTTGTAACAAGATGACCCAATGTTTAAAATTGCACCTGTCTATCTTGTGGTTTTCTTTATCAACTAACCACTTTGTTCTGTTAGAACAAGGAACTAGGGCTCTTCAAAGTATTCGTTTCTCGATGCTTGCTCGAAAAAACTTATGAAAAAGCTCGTTCGAATTTTGCTCGGTTATAAGCTAGCCGAGCACGAGCCAAGGTAAGCTCGTTCGTCGCTCGCTCAGATAGTCGCTAATTTGATTAACTTGTTTTGGCTCGTTTAAGTATAACAAAAGTATGTATACGTGTGTGTATGTAAAGTAATACTTAATTTTTCTAATTAACACTAACTTGTTACAAGTGTTTTTACGATCAATGATGATGTTGGTGTATTTGAACTAATGAACAATGATCTTGATTAACTATTCAAATATTTTAAAATTTTTATGTTTTCTTATTATGACAATTTAATTTATAAACTTTATTTTTGTTGTAGATTGTATATTGTTGAACTTATTGTTTTTTAATTATTAAGGTTGAAATTGATATAAATATTTTGAAATTAAGTTAAATTTTATTTTGGCTCACAAAGAGCTCTACAAGAAACCTCTTAATTCATTACTGAATTAATGAATTGTGAGGGGATTGAACATTAAGCCCTAAAATATTTTTTATAGGTCTGAATTCATTTGGGGATCTCGACCCAAAAGAAAATAAAATACGGCTTAGTGAGTTAGTGGTTTTTATGTTATAGGGCTAGTGGATTTGGGTCCATCTCTTTTCAATGCATTAGGCCTTGATGAGAAATTAAATCTGATTAAGGTTTGCTAATTAAGGTCTTGATTGACATGTTTCTCATCTCATACTGACAACTTGTAAGACAGATCATTTTTTTTGAATGGCGATCTCAACGTGTGAGTCACTGATTTTCAGGCCATGTCACCAAGGTCTAGTTACCATGACCTCCGTTGAGACCCCACCACCATCCCAGAAGGAAACCGCACCGGAAAACCCCTGACTTCACAAAGACCCTTATTTCGCCTTGAGAGGGATTTGATCTCGTGACCTTTCATTTGAGAAGTTAAGAGGGTACCGTTAGGGCAAAACTTCTTTGGTACTTGTAAGACTATCTACATCAGTGATCTAACACAACTTAAAATTTTATTAAAAAAATAATTGATCTCTCTTTTACATATACAATCCAACCTAACTTACTTTTCACACACATTCACAATTCAACACAACTCAATTTGTATTAATATTTATTGTATAAATATGATTTATGTTTATTTTAATAAAAAATAATTTATCTCGAAAAATAATAAACCATCAAGTTTTCTCTAAAAAAATAATTTTTTTTGAAAATAACTCTATTAAATTTATAACATGATGTTCACAAAAAAACAAATAAACGAGATTGTGTGATTAAAATTTTAAAAAGAAGTTAAATTATATAAGTTATTTAATAAATATTGATTTTAAAAACAAATCTAAATTACATATAAAACTAACTGTAAAATAAATAAAAAAGAAAAAATTACATGATCTAGAAAAATGCCATGTGGCATTACTTTGACCTTGTGATGACTTTGGGTCTCTTCTACAACCAGGTTAGACATTTTCCATGGCCTTTTCTTTTTAAAAAAAATAAATAAATACCAACCTAAAGCAAAAGGTCACCACTATGTGTAATCTAAAAGCAAAACGGCTCTTGGCTTGGCAACAAGTCTTTGTTGATTAATTGATTATGTGGGCTAAATCATCCACTTTATTCTTGAACATGTCATACTTGCTTATGTTTGGTAGTCTCTTACTCTTTTAATTCTCGTTAAGAGGATACCTCTTAATAGTTAATAGCATATTAATGATTAAGAGATTATCTAAGTATTAAAAGACTAACATTTATTTATTTATTTTTTTGAACGACGAAGGTCTCAATCGTGTGAACCTACTGTTTCCAGGCCATGTCAACAAGGTCTAGTTACCTGGACCTCCCATGAGCCAGCACAACCACCCAGGAGGAAACCCCATTGAGAAAATCCCCTGACCCCCCCTCAGACCCCTTTTTCGCTGCGAGAGGGATTTGAACCCATGACCTCCCATTTGGAATCATGGGGTACCATTAAGGCAATATCTCTTTATAAAAGACTAACATAGACTAACATTTATTAATCATTAAAAGGTAACATTTTAATGGTCATTAGCAGACTAACAAACACGAGTTCTTGTTATCAATCTTTTTGTACTTAAGCTTAGCCTCCAAGAACAAATCATCCTTAACACTCCCAAATTTAACGAATCCAAAGTTCCTACTTGATTTATCCTTCTTTCTAGATAGCTTTTGGAGAAGCCCATGCATTTAGAATGTTTGAAAACTCAAACATTTTTCTTTTTTTTTAATAGTCATACTATCCTACTCCTACACTACACCCAATATTCCACCCTTGCTTGGATTTGAACCCAAGACGTCCTTTCTAAGAGACAATGCCTCTACCAAGTAGGCTAGTCCCACATTGACACCCTAACATTTTTCAATAACCTCTAATTTCTCCTTCTTGCCTAGAATTCATCAATCTAAGCTTTAGAAGAAGAATTCATCTTATTATGGGACAAACTAATCAACCCAACTCTACTTTTATTTTATTTCACTTTTATTTTATTTCACTTTCAAAACAATGTATGTGAAAAATCATAAAAATGACCACCAATTCAATTTGACAAAACAGCCGTTAACCAAATTTTTATTTTTTATTTTTAAATTTACTAATTTGAATATCACTATGTGACAAATTAAAACAAATAGTAATATACTTTTGATATCTTTATAATTTTATTTTATCAAGGTTTAATTTTAATTAAAAATCCTTTTAATTAAAAATCCTTTTAATATTTAACAAAACTAAATTTTTACTTTTTAATAATACTTTTATAATATATAAAACTTGACCAACATTTTATAAAAATCAATCTAGGTTTGCAATTTAATAAATTATTATTACTTAGTAAAAACGCTCAAGCTTTAAAAACAATTTACGAGTTAACAAGTTAATTTAAAACCTCACAGTTTAAAAAAAATTAGCTTCTTTTACTTAATAAAACTATTTTGATGTTTTTCAAAAATTTGAACTTTAAATTACTTTTTTTAAAATACAAATATTGTTTATCATTTAAAAAAAATTAAACATTTTTTAATAAAATAAAGTCATAAAAAATTACAAAAGAATGTTTTTTAAAACTAAATAGTAGAAAAAAGTCATAATGTTTTATAAAATAATGTGTGTATATATATATATGTATAGAATAAAATAAAATTTTAATTTATAACATTGCTAATAAATACAAGTTTTATAAAAAAAATTCCGTCTCTAAAAATTTTTAAAAAATTGGTGGAATTCATAAAAAAATATTTATATAAAAGTAAAATAAAAATTAAAAAATTGAATAGCTCTTAAATATGTTAAATAAGTTTCTTCAAACTATTACTCTTTTTGTTTTTCAAAGTCTTTTTAATGTAGGGCTAATTACATATATCCACTTGCTAAATCCTGTTATTACATGTTTGCCCAATCATAAAACTAAGTTACATATTTCCCCATTCTAAACCAAATATATTATATATTTATCCAATTCATGAAAATTTTTTTATGTATTTCCTATTTTGCCCTTAATGAATTAACTAAAACCAATTTACATATTTCTCCTTACTAAGGGGCAATATTGGAACATGGAGATATTTGTATTTTTGCTTTAACATTGGGGATACATATAATTTGAATGTTTAATAAGAGGATATATGATAATATTCATTTTTATAATAAAAAAGAAAGTATCGATGACTTAGCAATATCTGTTTACACGTCAATGATATTTTATGGGATAATTTCAATGACTTAGTGACCTTTTACATGCCAGCGATATTTTATGCTATAATATCGCTGACTGAACAATATTATACATGTCACACCCTCAATTTCCCACTAACGGAATCATGTCATTTGATGTGTATCAAACCAGGATCTCAGACATTAGACATAGCGAAAGACCTTTATATGCTTTTCAAACATAATTTAGGTCATAAATTTAATAAACAAAAGTAGCGTTGCAGAAGTGTTTGAAGTTCTTTGTCAAACCATGACAATTACAGAATTATAAATTACAATGTTCATTTTCTTAAATAACCAAATCCAAAACAAATGAATTGATATAGTGCATGAGACTCAACATCCTAGTCCCTGCTTGTTTGTGCTTGTGTTTTAGCGTCCTGAGAAAACATGCAAGTATAGTCAACACAAAGGTTGGTGCATACACAGGTTTGTATGAATAATCACAAATGTTTGAATCAAATGTTTGAACCAGCTATTTGTAAATAATGTTTGCAGATCACATATTCACACATTGCATAGTCATGATAGCTAGTCATTGTACTATTTACATAAGCGGTCGACACCGAAGCTGACTGTTTGAATGTTTGTTTGCATTTCCACTATTGTCTAACACAAACGGTAGTAATGTTTGAATTGACTAGTTAAACACCTGCGTAGATCCCATCTACCAAATGAGGTTTGTCAAACCCAATAGATCTATCTTTAACTACCACGCTTTGCACTACGGCAAACTAATCGGTTCGAAATGTAAGGACTTTGAGTGTTATGTGCACACTTATAGTAAACAGCTAACTCATGCAAGTGATATGTATCCAAAAGCGTTTGATTGCACATGTTTTCTCCCCCAAAATAGTAAAGGTAAAAAGGGTTCGTGTGCGCACCCGATGATGCGAATCGAATGATCAAATACTCGTGAAATCGCGTAGACAACCTTCTACGAATAATCTGTGTCATTACAATAACGTCGCGTTATTTGCAATGTCAAATCATGTTTGTAATCACATACGTGTCAACACACGTATGTTAGAATGTTTGAAACGTACATACGGAAGTATGCACAACTCTGTGATCGTTTGTTCAAATCGTATGAACATATACGATTATGTTTAGATGTATGTACATATTTGCGATCGTGTTTTTGGTCAAAAATATAAATTTTATTGTTCCATCATGTTCAGGATTCCATTTCGGTTCTAACGCAACTTGAAAAAGTTAAAACGGATTTAAAATGAACGAGTTATGATAAAAAATACCAAAAATGGCTTTTTGATTAAAAAATCGGTGAAACATGGTTTCGAACCCACAACCTCCCGGACAAATACCCCACTCCCAAACCAGCTGATCTGCTTTAGATTTCGCAACATGATTGGTTTTCAATTGATTTTAAGCACCCATGAGTTAGGTTCCTTCTTGTTAACCTTAAACGAACCCAATAGGATGCAAATTGACTCATAATTCGTCTCCAATCGAATATGTAATCATAGAAGGTTTTGTTCCCGTGATTTAGGCGAGTCAAACAATGGGTTTAATTGAATTATTTTGATCAAATCATTCGGTTTTACAACCTACACATGTTCGAACCTAACCCCACCATTCCATGATCCAATTTCGTTAAATTCGTTTATGTTGAACTACAAAACCATAAGGTTTTCATTAAACAGTGTGTTTCGAAATCTTCTACATCATTTAATTTGATTTTCATATTCGTTTGTATTAAAAACCCCCATTCGTTTTCTTCAAGAACCCTAGAATTCGAAATCGTAAAACACGTTGTTGTTTAATGAAATTAACATAGGGCTTTCATCAACCAGGTGATTCTGTAACCCCCTATATAGTTTAATTTGATTTTAAAACTTATTTGAATCAAAACCCCAAACATTTTCTAGTATGAACCCTAGAACTCGAATTCGAACAATTCATTATAATTGGATGAAATTGTAATAGGGTTTTCTTTAAGTATCTTATTGCGAAACTACTAGTGTAAATAAATTTGATTTTTGAATTCTTTTGGTTAGAAACCCCCAATTCTCTTTAAACGAAGAACCCTAACAATCGAATTCGTATAATTTGATGTTATAACTCCAAATTATCATGGGGCTTTGCTTAGTCGGCACTTTTACGTTGTTTAGGATTCGTATAATTCGTATAGTTGATCGCCTTACTAAATTTGTCTATTTCTTACCAATCCGAGAAGCTTACTCTATGTATCGACTAGCTAAACTCTATGTCAATGAGATTGTATCTCGACATGGAGTACCGATCTCCATCATTTTTGATAGAGATAGTCGATTTATGTCACGGTTTTGGCAAACTCTTTAGAATGCTTTGGACATACAAATCAATATGAGCACAACTTATCATCCACAAACGGATGGACAAACTAAGCGAACAAATCAAACTCTTGAAGACATGCTTAGAAGCTGTGTTATTGATTTCAGAGGTAGCTGAGATATTCATCTTCCACTTACTGAATTCTCATATAATAACAGCTACCATGATAGTTTTCAATGCGCTCCATTTGAAGCATTCTATGGACGCAAATGTCGATATCCTATCTGCTGGTCGGAGGTAGTTGAAAGTCAGATCATTGGCCCAAAATTTATACAGGAAACTACAGACAAGATCGCACTTATTCTAGAACGAATCAAAGCTGCACGCGATCGAATCAAAGCTGATAATCGTCGGAGACCATTAGAATTCCAAATAGGTGATCGAGTCATGTTGAAAGTTTCACCTTGGAATGGCATCTTCCGATTTGGAAAGCGAGGTAAACTCTCACCAAGATTTGTAGGACCATTCAAAATTCCAGAAAGAATTGGAATGGTAGCCTATAGACTTAAATTACCTCCTGAACTTAGTAACATTCACATTGTCTTTCACGTATCAAATCTAAAGAAGTTCCTAACCGATGATCATTGATCGTGCCTCTTGAAGAAATTCAAATTGATGGAAAACTTCAGTTCACGGAAGAACCAGTGGAAGTAATGGATCGAGAAGTCAAGGTGTTGAAACGAAGCCGCATTCCAATCGTTAAAGTTAGATGGAACTCTCAACGTGGACCTGAATATACATGGGAACCTGAGGATCGTATGAAGGAAAAATATCCCCATCTGTTTTCATAAACGACTGTCACTAGATAAGTCTTCACTAAATTTCGAGACGAAATTTATTTAACAGGAGGAGACTGTGACAATTACGTGTGAAGCTCACGTCATCATTGTTTGAAATACACGTTAATATAACGATTGTGATCATCATGATTTGATAGTACGCGAGAAATCATAAACATGGGTGAAAACCGTGCGAGAAACGGAGTTCTCGATTATCCGGAATCGTAAAAACAAGAAAAATTCGAAGATATTTCTTTCCGAAACTCTTCGTGGTACACCAAGGCCATTTCGAGCCTCCTTGGCGGTACGAGATGATTCCAAAATATCTAATTTCCTCCTGATTTCTTCACGGTACGCCCAACATCTTTTCAGGCTTCTTGGCGGTACGCGAAGACTTGGTCGGTCCATGATCAGATTGAAAAACTCATATTCATGCAAGATTTTTTCTTAAACTTCTTCACATCGAACATATACACTTTCCAGATGATCAGGTCGATCTTCCATCACCAAACTCCTGTTTTTAAGCCATCAGATCATCAAATTGGAGCTGGGGATCATCTCTACTATAACACCCCAACCTGATTGGGGCTGACGTGTCACTTATACAAAGATCAGAATTAATGCAACAATCCCAAAATAGTTAAAATGTAATAAAAGTCTTATATAAGTCAACCAAAAATATAAATCAAAGTCTTATGATAAAATTTATTACATTATTTGTAAAATAACTCCTTGATAATCTCTATTCTCTCGTTCCTCAATTCCCAGCCTAGTTTCCTGGATTACCTATACAATACATAAAAACACTACAAAAACAGATACGGCTGAGCCAAAGAATGCTCAGTAACGGATAAACAACAGTACTTAACAGAAATTCAGAAGGTGGTGAAGGTAATGAAATAATATTCAGAAACATATACCAGAAACAAGGCAGTAACAGAAACAAAAACAGTAAACAGCGGTCTGACTCGAATAAAATATAACCTTTCAGAAACAACAATATAGGCTATAAATATTTTGTAATCTGTTTCGAATTCATGATGCATTGATTTGAATGGTTTATCCAACTAAACTAAAACTTATGATTGTGAGCTTGTTGCTTGTATTTCCTTTACATATTGCAGACACTGGTCCATAGGAAAACATAACAAGAATTGCTTTGGGTGGGACATGAACACAAGAGTACTCAGATTTAACCCTTGCTCCTAACCAGTTAAACCATAACCCAATATGTAAATTAAATCTTTAACCTTTATTCTTCCCCATCATCTTCTTATACTTATTTCCAGGTTTTCATATGCATAATCATATTATACCATTTGCAGGTTATTACCTCAAAAGTTTATACCCATCATAATTGTTAATTTAAATACAAATCGGCTATCAACAACTTGATTATCTTGATGATTCGAAGTCATACCTTAAGCAGACGTACACATCGAGTAGGGAAGGTTTGTAAACGTGATACAAAGTCAATCCTGAGACAAAGACAACCTACGAGTCAGAGAAGTGATTTAAACGGTGATAGAAGCTTGAATGATCATGAATTGAATCGGAAATCATGCGTTGTCTGGTTCGTGTGCCGTCTCATTTCCAGTTGCAACGGTTTCTAATATGATGGTTGTATGGCGGTGCATCAGATGTTGTTCGGTGCTCGGTGTTGGTATACGTGGTGTTGCAACCATCTTTTGAAACCGCAGTAGAGCCGATGTTGGTATACGTGGTGTTGGTACGATGTGCGGTGGCATCACGGTCGCTTATGGTCTTTGTTGCTGGTGACTCATTGTGGTTCCGGTGATAACTGATTGAGGCAAAAGGTTTTCTTGGATGTAAGAAATGGATTCTTTGGTGCCAATATAACCGATCGAGATTATGGGATTCATTTGACCAGTTTATTGCTTTTCAATGGCACGTAATTGTTGAGTTAATAGGGTTTCAAAGCTTGTTGGTTACATGAGCTTATCCATATACTTTCCTTTGTAGGTTACAATTGTTATATATATATATATAGGGAAGTGTTCAAATAATAACCCACTTTTAAAGCGATAACCCAATAACTTTGCCAAAACGAAGCCGAATCTTGAATTTTTTTTTGAATATCATTGCAACACAATTAAAACACTATGTTCTTTTATGAGTTTGTGAAAATTCATAACCGTTTAAGAGATATCATCGTTGTAAGTTTTTGTGTTACAACACTGTAACTGTTTTTGTCAAAAACTTACAACGATGATATCTCTTAAACGGTTATGAATTTTCACAAACTCATAAAAGAACATAGTGTTCTAATTGTGTTACAATGATGTTCAAAAAAAAAATTCAAGATTCGACTTCGCTTTGGTAAAGTTATTGGGTTATCGCTTTAAAAGTGGGTTATTATTCGTTCACAATCCTATATATATATATATATATATATATATATATATATATATATATATATATATATATATATATATATATATATGCTATTTCCTGGATTAAGGACCTAACGAAGGTATAAATTAAATTCAGTAAATTGTAGCTAATCAATATTTTTGGTCATGTACGTTTCGCTTTATAAATCAATTTCTACTATAATCGGGTGCGGTTTTGGATATTAGTACTATAACTAGAATACTTGTTCAAATCATTCTTTTCAGTTTGTTTTAAATCAATCGAGTCTAACTTTATGAATTTAAATACTTTGGTTATTCAAATAACTCGAATATTCGATAATTAACTTATTATTAATTCGTTGGGATATGTAATTAAATTTGCAGGAACATTCTTAATTAAAGTTTATCATTCGATTTCGACTATTGATATTTAGTTTTTAATTATAAATTAATATTTCATATTTTATTTATTTATTTAATTGTTGTGTTTTGACGGTTATTATATCTACACTACTAGATCATCTTTGTAACCGAGAATCCGCTTGAATGGGTAACGATTCGTTTTATCTTATTAGTTTGATAATGTATGGATTAGATCTAGTTTTTGAACGTAATGCAATAGTTATTGTTGTTGATTGTTGCATAAATGATGTGACACCCCGTAATTTCCAGGTCAGATTATTATTTATCTAAATGTTTATTTACATGCATTATGTACACGTGGCACTAGAATTAGATTAATTTAGTGTGACACGTGGCACGACAGTACGAACACTGGCATACGACAAGATAATTCGTGGAATTATCGACAAACAACACACACGTGTCAAAACACACGAACGTTGGTGAACGTCTAACACATTGTGTAGCACAACACTCGAAACTTCACGAAACACTGTCACAAGTCAATTATGGCTAATAATTGACCAATAGAGTCCAAACGACGCTCGAATGATGTTTTACAGTCGAGAAACGGGCAAGAATGGGCCAGAACAACAAAACAAGCTTATTGGGCTTGAAATACAGGCCAGGCGGTACGCCTGACCCGGAGTGACCTCGACAGGCGATGCGCGCGGGCCACAGAAGGCGCCTCGCATGCCTGCTCATCCGCGCGTAACGACAGACGAAAATCGCCCACGTCAGGCGATACGCCTGACAGTAAAATCGGCAGAAAATTTCTTGGACACCACAAACATCATTGCTACCCTATGTATACTCATTATAACCGGTTCTATACTCCACCATGCGAGCTTATCTACCCCAAAACACACAGAAACTACCTGGTTCAGCCATTGGAAACCATTAGAGACCTTTTTTTGAAGCTTGGAAGCTTGGTTGCCATCAAGAACGCGAAAGATAAGGACGTTGTAGCTTGTAGATCACCATCACCACCACAAGGCTACTCGAACCTGCTGTCCAGAGAGTTACCAGGGCTGTTCCAGCAACATCTTGGTGATACAAGTCCTAGAAAGGTAGTTTTATGACTTCATATACACACACCACACTCACAATCTCACATGCAATGGGTAAAACCCACCTGCAAGCACACACCCATCACATGCACGAGATTATGATCTGGGTTTGTTGATTTAGATGTGTTTGATGATGATCTATGATGTTTTAATGGTGTTTCATGACGATCCATGATGATGTGTTTATATGTATTTCATGATTTGGTCACAAATGAGTGATTTACCCACATGCATGTACGATCTATGATAGTTAGAGTGATTTTCAGTATTTGAATATGCATTTTGATGATATTGGATGATTACTCATAGTTAGATTTGGTTGAAATGATTAAAACTATGATTTTTATGAATCTTTCCATTTATAGTAACTTTTTAATTGCAAGTTGATGATTTAGTGGAAATGATGAACATGCATGTATGTGGAATTGTTGTTAGGAGGATAATGTGATGATTTGACTTGTTGGAAAGTGGTTTTGATGTTGGTTGTAGCCATACTTGTCATTATTACTATATTTAGAAACTTTTCTAGTTGAAATATTAATAGACGATGAAATCGGTTACGTTGACATGATTAAATGTTGATAGATAATATAGTAGGATGATTTGTGACATAAACAATGGATTAGAAATGTTAAATGGTCATTTTTATGCAAAAACCACAAAGTTACTATTTATAGTAACTTTATTTTTAGAAAAACCGACTTGTCAACGTGTTGTGTTATTTGAGCATGCTAAATGACTTATTATGTTATAAGATGTGGATTAGATGCTAAGTTAGATGGTTTCCGATGTCACGTATGCTAAGAATGGAAACTTTCCATTTTAGGAAACTTTTATGTACAACCATGATGAACATGACTTATGTGATATTGTATGATGATGTGTTATGTGTTAACATGATCACGTAGGACTACCAAGCATGCTAGAACTATAAAACCGATATGCTTTGTGAACTTTTCATAAATGGAAACTTACTATAAATAGTAAGTTGTCCATAAACGCGATCTACGCGTTTTGCACACGACAAACACTTACACGATTGTTACACGAGTCACAAACCGTCACACGGTTCACCAACGGGTCGTTGACTTGACACGGTCAACCTTGGTCAAACACGGTCAAACACGGTCAAACATGGTCAAACACGGTCAATGTGGACCAACACGAGCAAACACGGTCATTGTGGACCGACACGGACAATCATGAACAACCAAGGGTTGTTGGACACAAACACGAGCACTAACACAAACACTAGCACGGTCACAAACACGAACTCACGTACGGAATACGATATAGGTTGCCGGTGACCGACGTGCCTACTATATCAGGAGCTTACGCTTTCATCCGTTCACATCACTAAGGTGAGTTTACGGCCCCTTCTTTTACTATTTTGCAAACGCTTTTAAATAGGGGGAGAATACTTGTTGCATCGAGTCAAACATCTATTACTGTACAAACATTTTGGTGTATGCTGGTTTATTAGACAAACATTAAGTGTTGTAATCGTAAGAAGTCCTCACAAAGTCTTACCGTTAATGTGCAAACAACGAGGTGAGTTTGAATGGATCCGTTTGGGGTGTGACTAACCCCGCGTGGCGAAATATTGACTGGATGTCATAACACGTGAAAACTTGACCTATCTTGCCATGTTATTACGAGACATGGCGGAGGCAAAGACTAACAAGTCTAGTTCGGTAGTGACGCACTGACACTTTGGGCCAAGGGCTCGGTACTAACATTTGATAAACAGCATGACACACTTCTATTACTATATATATATCAAAACCTGTGAACTCACCAACCATTGTGTTGACACTTGTTTTCAAACTTGTATTCTCAGGTAACTAGCATGAAATGCAGGAGGACAGGGATGCACATTTTAAGAAACGAGCATTAGGAACTTCATGCATACTGTCTTGTCCTTTTGAAAAATTACATTTGATTTATGTATTCAAACATATTTATTCCGCTGCATTTTGTCAAACATTTGATTTTCCGCTGCAATACGTTATAACAACTTTCATTTCGCTGCAAACTGTTTTGTTAAGTGTATGTGTCAACTTGGATTTGTAAACGCATATAGAGTCGTTCTATATGACCTTGAGCCGTGATTCTGGACACGTCACATCCACGTGGACATATGCCACAAGTGGGAAATTGGGGGTGTGACAGACTGGTATCAGAGCCTTGGTTATAGAGAACTAGGTTTGCATGTAGTAAACTTAGACTATAGCCATTGCTCAACTTTAGACACTACACTAGTTCGCACAACTAATTATATGCATAGTTTAGCAATATGCTTTGGGATTCCATCGGATATCTACGAGCATACCATTGGAACCCTTCGCGGGTATCCACGTCCGACTATGCTTGAGAACTGTGAGATGGGATTAGTGAAAGGACGAACACAAGACTAAAGGGAACTCTTCAATGTTCCGAAGAAGACTACACTAGCACGATCTAACTCAAATCGAACGCTTTTCCCAATCTCCATTCTTGGGCGTAAACCCAGTCACCTGACGTACACTTGCGGACTGGAACCTTAGTGACGGCATGCCGAAGATGAACCTCGAGCACTACTGCGATCACTAGCTTCAGATTGAAGGAACTAGAATGACTGTGTAAGATAAATTGACGATTACGGTGGCCAACGTAATCGTGAATTTATAGGTACATACGAATTTTAGCAAATTCAAATGACACGCTACACCCACAAGGAGAACTATGTAGTACACCACTGTTACTGGAGATTCGAACTCCACTATTTTCACCAAGTAGTTTATTCCATTATTGTATTTAGTATTGATAGAATCTAATTGAGCGAGTTGTGCTCATATACATCACATTGGTAATAGTAATCTTCTAAAGCTTATAATTGTACACATGAAGAAAGAGGATATACTACCTCTATATCACACACAGCAAGCTCTAACTGTAAGTGATCCAAAACCTATTGTAGATACATACTTACCAATGGCTAGACAAGGAACGTATGTGCGTACTAACGACCAATCAATCAATTCTGCTACTATCGAGGCCATGATCGAACAACGGGTTAACAAAGCTATAGCTGAATACGAGACTACACGCGCAAACAATGAAACAAACAATGAGACTCACAACAACTTAAGAGGATGCTTATTCAAGACCTTCCTTAGTTATCATCCTCTAACATTCAAGGGGTCGGAAGGAGCAGAGGGACTGCTCCGATGGATCAAGAAGACTGAAACAATCTTCTGCATGTGCGAGTGCTCTGAGGAAAACAAAGTAAAATTCGCTACCGGGACTCTAGAGGGACAGGCCCTCATTTGGTGGAATTCACAAGTCCAAACACTGAGTCTGGAGACCGCTAACTCCATACCATGGGAAAATTTCATTAAGATGTTGAAGGAGGAATACCATTCCCAGAACGAAATCAAGGAACCGGAGGAGTGTTGGAATCACAAAATGGAAGGAGCTGAAATTGAACAGTACACCACTCGATTTCACGAATGGTGTAAACAGTATCCAGAAATGGTGACCCCAGAATACAGAAAAATCGAGCCATACGTTAGGGGATTACCTGAACAAATCCGAAGCCTAATTACCACGACGGATCCCACTCTCATTCAGTCTACTATTTGCTTGGCTCACGAACTAATCGACCAAGCGGTGGCACAGGGAAAGCTACCCAAGAGGAGTGAGCATACGAAACCCCAGGAACTCAAGAGGAAGTGGGAACCCAGCAACAACCAAACCCTCTCACCTCAACAACAAACCCAGCATCGCCCAACCCTTGCTAAGGTCTTCACTGCCGCTCGGAGCAAAGGATGATATCAGGGCAAAAGCCCAAAATGCAACAACTGTAACTACCATCACTTTGGCTCGTGCAAAAGGGTCAAATGCACGAACTGCGGAAAAGATGGGCATGTAACCAAGGAATGCCGAACAAACCCTAACCCCAACACCAAACAGAATACCAATAACCAACACACTCTCAAGGGGTGCTATGAGTGTGGAAAGCCGGGACACATGCGGAGGGACTGTCCACAACTGAAGAAGGCAGAAGAAGGCACAACAAAGGATGGTGTATTTGTGAGTGGCTCAGGAGAAGCCGAGGATGACTCAAACATCGTGACCGGTACGTTCTTTTCTTGTTTATGCTAGTATATTACTGGATACCGGTGCCGATAGGAACTTTATATCCATCAAGTTTAGCAAATTACTAGGTATTACCTCCACACCATTAGGTTATAAGTATACCGTAGAGTTAGCCGACGGTAAGCTGATTGAGACACAACACATCTTTCGAGGATGCGTCATGGTATTGGCGGATCGCGAGCTCGAAATTGATCTGATGCCGGTAACTCTCGAGAGCTTCGATGAGGTAGTCGGAACGGACTGGTTATCCGCAAACCAGGCAGAGACCGGAGGCAATGAGAAGCTCGTACGGGTAACATTGCAGAACGGAGGACACATCACGATTCAGGGGAAACGACGGGGAGTACCTCGGGACATTATGTCTGGCATGAAGGCGAACAAGTACATACAAAAAAAAAGGGGGGGTATACTGCGGTATTAGCCCTCATCACGGAACAACTGAAGAAAGAAAGGAAGATTGAGGACATCGTCGTAGTTTGCGAATTTCCCGAAGTATTTTCTGAAGATCTACCTGAACTACCACCACAACGGCAAGACGAGTTCCAGATCTCATACCTGGAACAGCACCGATTGCCAAAGCTCCTTACCAACCAGCACCGACTAAGATGCAGGAACTTTCCAACCAGTTACAGGAACTGTTAGACAAGGGATTAATCAGACCGAGCTTCTCGCCTTGGGGAGCACTGGTCCTGTTTGTGAAGAAGAAAGACGGATCATTCCGTATGTGTATCGACAATAGAGAGCTGAACAAGGTGACGATCAAGAATCGATACCCGTTGCCACAAATAGACGACTTGTTTGACCAGTTGCAAGGGTCAAGCTACTATTCAAAGATCGATTTAAGGTCGGGTTACCATCAATTAAGGAATCAGGAAAAATGATATTCCTAAAATTGCCTTCAGAACCCGATACGGACACTACGAATTCCTGGTTATGCCCTTTGGACTAACCAATGCACCGGCTGTATTCATGGATCTCATGAATAGAGTGTGCAAGCCTTACCTTGACAAATTCGTGATAGTGTTCATCGACGACATCCTGATTTATTCAAAGGATCAGGAGGAGCATGCCAAACATCTAAGACTTGTCTTGGGACTACTGAAGGAAGAGCAACTGTATGCGAAATTTTCAAAATGCGACTTTTGGATTCGCGAAGTCCAATTCCTTGGACACGTGGTTAACAAACAAGGGATACACGTAGACCCAGCCAAGATTGAAGCTATCAAAAACTAGGAAGCACCCAAGACTCCAACTGAGGTGCGGCAATTCCTTGGCCTGGCCGGGTACTACAGGAGATTCATCGAAGGATTCTCAAGGATTGCCCAACCACTGACATCCCTGACACATAAAGACAAGAAATTCGATTGGGGAGACAAACAGGAAGCTGCATTTAACTTGTTGAAACAGAAACTATGCACTGCACCTATCTTATCTTTACCGGAAGGACGCGATGACTTCGTAGTGTATTGCGACGCTTCGAAGCAAGGACTCGGTTGCGTGCTCATGCAACGCGAGAAAGTGATAGCCTACGCTTCACGACAACTGAAGGTGCATGAGAAGAACTACACGACTCATGACCTTGAGTTGGGAGCCGTAGTGTTTGCTTTAAAGATCTGGCGACACTACTTGTATGGCACGAAATGCACTATCTTTACCGATCATAAGAGCCTACAACACATCTTCGAACAGAAAGAGTTGAACATGAGACAACGAAGATTGGTTGAACTCATAGGTGATTATGATTGCGCCATCAAGTACCATCCAGGCAAAGCCAATGTAGTGGCCGACGCGTTGAGCCGGAAGGAAACAACAAATCGCGTGCGTGCCCTCCAACTCACGATTCATTCTGAATTACCAAATCAGATAAGAATCGCACAACAAGAAGCTCTGAAAACAGAGAATCTCACTCTCGAAGCCATGCGTGGCATGGATAAACAATTGAAAGTAAGAGATGATGAAGCTTACTATCTGATGGATCGGATTTGGATTCCACGCTACGGAGGATTGAGAGAAGTAGTGCTGGACGAAGCACACAAGAGCCGGTATTCCATACATCCAGGCTCTGACAAGATGTATCATGATCTGAAGACAACTTACTGGTGGCCAAACATGAAAGCCGAAATAGCAACTTACGTGAGTAAGTGTCTAACGTGCTCAAAGGTCAAGGTGGAGTACCAGAAACCATCAGGGTTACTTCAGCAACCAGAATTACCAATGTGGAAATGGGAGCAAATTTCCATGGACTTCATAACTAAACTGCCCAAAACGGCGAGTGGTTGCGATACCATCTGGGTTATCGTGGACCGACTGACAAAGTCCGCACATTTCCTACCCATCAAAGAGACAGATAAGCTAGACAAACTCACTCGTATCTACCTGAAGGAAGTGGTTACTCGACATGGAGTGCCAATCTCGATTATATCAGACCGCGACAGCCGATTCACGTCGCACTTCTGGAAGTCTTTACATAAGGCTTTGGGCACGAGATTGGACATGAGTACCGCTTACCACCCGCAGGCGGACGGACAGAGTGAGCGAACCATACAGACACTAGAGGACATGCTTCGGGCATGCATTATTGACTTCGGGAACAGTTGGGAATCTCATCTACCGTTAGTTGAGTTTTCATACAATAACAGTTACCACACTAGCATCCAAGCTGCACCATTCGAGGCACTTTACGGACGTAAGTGTCGATCACCCATCTGCTGGGCGGAAGTTGGAGACAGCCAACTAACCGGTCCAGAACTAGTGCACGAAACGACTGAGAAAATCGTGCAGATACGTAAACGAATGGCAGCAGCTCGGGACAGACAGAAGAGCTATGCTGATAAACGACGAAAGCCATTGGAATTCCAGGTGGGAGACAGAGTGTTACTCAAGGTCTCGCCCTGGAAGGGAGTCATTCGATTTGGGCAAACGAGGAAAGTTGAACCCTCGTTACATTGGATCCTTCGAGATCACCAAACGAATAGGCCCGGTAGCCTACGAACTAAACCTGCCAGATGAGCTGAGTAGTGTACACAACGTATTCCACATCTCGAACCTCAAGAAGTGCCTATCTGATGAGACACTTGTTATTCCTCTCGAGGAAATACAAATCGACGAACAATTGAACTTCGTTGAGGAACCGATGGAGATTATGGATCGGGAAACCAAGAAGCTCAAACTCAGCAAGATACGATTGTGAAAGTGCGATGGAATTCGCGACGAGGACCGGAATTCACGTGGGAACGTGAAGACCAGATGAAACAAAAGTACCCACACCTGTTCGCGGAACAGACAAACACTGACAACACAAGTTGAATTTCGGGACGAAATTCTTTCTAACATGGGGAGGATGTGACACCCCGTAATTTCCAGGTCAGATTATTATTTATCTAAATGTTTATTTACATGCATTATGTACACGTGGCACTAGAATTAGATTAATTTAGTGTGACACGTGGCACGACAGTACGAACACTGGCATACGACAAGATAATTCGTGGAATTATCGACAAACAACACACACGTGTCAAAACACACGAACGTTGGTGAACGTCTAACACATTGTGTAGCACAACACTCGAAACTTCACGAAACACTGTCACAAGTCAATTATGGCTAATAATTGACCAATAGAGTCCAAACGACGCTCGAATGATGTTTTACAGTCGAGAAACGGGCAAGAATGGGCCAGAACAACAAAACAAGCTTATTGGGCTTGAAATACAGGCCAGGCGGTACGCCTGGCCCGGAGTGACCTCGACAGGCGATGCGCGCGGGCCACAGAAGGCGCCTCGCATGCCTGCTCATCCGCGCGTAACGACAGACGAAAATCGCCCACGTCAGGCGATACGCCTGACAGTAAAATCGGCAGAAAATTTCTTGGACACCACAAACATCATTGCTACCCTATGTATACTCATTATAACCGGTTCTATACTCCACCATGCGAGCTTATCTACCCCAAAACACACAGAAACTACCTGGTTCAGCCATTGGAAGCCATTAGAGACCTTTTCTTGAAGCTTGGAAGCTTGGTTGCCATCAAGAACGCGAAAGATAAGGACGTTGTAGCTTGTAGATCACCATCACCACCACAAGGCTGCTCGAACCTGCTGTCCAGAGAGTTACCAGGGCTGTTCCAGCAACATCTTGGTGATACAAGTCCTAGAAAGGTAGTTTTATGACTTCATATACACACACCACACTCACAATCTCACATGCAATGGGTAAAACCCACCTGCAAGCACACACCCATCACATGCACGAGATTATGATATGGGTTTGTTGATTTAGATGTGTTTGATGATGATCTATGATGATTAAATGGTGTTTCATGACGATCCATGATGATGTGTTTATATGTATTTCATGATTTGGTCACAAATGAGTGATTTACCCACATGCATGTACGATCTATGATAGTTAGAGTGATTTTCAGTATTTGAATATGCATTTTGATGATATTGGATGATTACTCATAGTTAGATTTGGTTGAAATGATTAAAACTATGATTTTTATGAATCTTTCCATTTATAGTAACTTTTTAATTGCAAGTTGATGATTTAGTGGAAATGATGAACATGCATGTATGTGGAATTGTTGTTAGGAGGATAATGTGATGATTTGACTTGTTGGAAAGTGGTTTTGATGTTGGTTGTAGCCATACTTGTCATTATTACTATATTTAGAAACTTTTCTAGTTGAAATATTAATAGACGATGAAATCGGTTACGTTGACATGATTAAATGTTGATAGATAATATAGTAGGATGATTTGTGACATAAACAATGGATTAGAAATGTTAAATGGTCATTTTTATGCAAAAACCACAAAGTTACTATTTATAGTAACTTTATTTTTAGAAAAACCGACTTGTCAACGTGTTGTGTTATTTGAGCATGCTAAATGACTTATTATGTTATAAGATGTGGATTAGATGCTAAGTTAGATGGTTTCCGATGTCACGTATGCTAAGAATGGAAACTTTCCATTTTAGGAAACTTTTATGTACAACCATGATGAACATGACTTATGTGATATTGTATGATGATGTGTTATGTGTTAACATGATCACGTAGGACTACCAAGCATGCTAGAACTATAAAACCGATATGCTTTGTGAACTTTTCATAAATGGAAACTTACTATAAATAGTAAGTTGTCCATAAACGCGATCTACGCGTTTTGCACACGACAAACACTTACACGATTGTTACACGAGTCACAAACCGTCACACGGTTCACCAACGGGTCGTTGACTTGACACGGTCAACCTTGGTCAAACACGGTCAAACATGGTCAAACACGGTCAATGTGGACCAACACGAGCAAACACGGTCATTGTGGACCGACACGGACAATCATGAACAACCAAGGGTTGTTGGACACAAACACGAGCACTAACACAAACACTAGCACGGTCACAAACACGAACTCACGTACGGAATACGATATAGGTTGCCGGTGACCGACGTGCCTACTATATCAGGAGCTTACGCTTTCATCCGTTCACATCACTAAGGTGAGTTTACGGCCCCTTCTTTTACTATTTTGCAAACGCTTTTAAATAGGGGGAGAATACTTGTTGCATCGAGTCAAACATCTATTACTGTACAAACATTTTGGTGTATGCTGGTTTATTAGACAAACATTAAGTGTTGTAATCGTAAGAAGTCCTCACAAAGTCTTACCGTTAATGTGCAAACAACGAGGTGAGTTTGAATGGATCCGTTTGGGGTGTGACTAACCCCGCGTGGCGAAATATTGACTGGATGTCATAACACGTGAAAACTTGACCTATCTTGCCATGTTATTACGAGACATGGCGGAGGCAAAGACTAACAAGTCTAGTTCGGTAGTGACGCACTGACACTTTGGGCCAAGGGCTCGGTACTAACATTTGATAAACAGCATGACACACTTCTATTACTATATATATATCAAAACTTGTGCACTCACCAACCATTGTGTTGACACTTGTTTTCAAACTTGTATTCTCAGGTAACTAGCATGAAATGCAGGAGGACAGGGATGCACATTTTAAGAAACGAGCATTAGGAACTTCATGCATACTGTCTTGTCCTTTTGAAAAATTACATTTGATTTATGTATTCAAACATATTTATTCCGCTGCATTTTGTCAAACATTTGATTTTCCGCTGCAATACGTTATAACAACTTTCATTTCGCTGCAAACTGTTTTGTTAAGTGTATGTGTCAACTTGGATTTGTAAACGCATATAGAGTCGTTCTATATGACCTTGAGCCGTGATTCTGGACACGTCACATCCACGTGGACATATGCCACAAGTGGGAAATTGGGGGTGTGACAAATGATGGCTAGGAATGGTTAGAAACGAAGAACTCGATATGTTAACGGTTAAATCGTTGTACTGATCCGTTATAATGCCCGGTTATCATGAAACCGTATCGTAGATTATAATGGTTTAAACCATTTGATTATGACAATGATAGTAATTATCTTGATCATTTCTTGGAATGCTAGGTTAAATGCAAGTGTTTTAAGCTAATGACAATAGTTTAGATAATCATTGGAATAACAATCGGATGTTTATGTTAACAGTCAGATTAGTATATTGAATATGGTTATCAAACTTATTCTAATATCATATTCTTATGTTTCATGATACCTAAATGATCAATAACAAGAATTGACTATTTCTAAGCCAAAAATCCATCTGGAAATTGTTTCAGTAATATAGCCAACAACAATACCTACTTGGTTAATCTAAGAACATTCTGATTAATCCAATGAGTCATCAACCTTGTATGAGAAACCTGAATCATTATAGGTTCCCACATTATCATACATTGTATGATATTCAATCAAAACAACTGATTAAGATTTAAGATCAGTTTGATGACTTTAAATGCAATGTCCTTGACATTGAACGTTCAGAAGAATCTAATAAGTAAGTTAAAAGACAAATAACTTATAAAACATTAACTAATTCAGAATTAAACCATAAATACAAGTCTGCACGTTGTCTGTTAATCTTGATATCTCAGATGAGTTTCGTACAACCCCTTTTGTTTTTAATGTTTTACAAACATCGGGGTATTACTGTGAAACTTTTCTTGAACATATGATATGTATCACTGTTATCTGTGTGATTTCATGTGAACTTGTGGTGAACTTGTAAGATTTCATGGGATTTTGCTCGTAACACTCTATCACGATATCAAAAAGTCCTCATCTCTTGAACCGTATCTAGTGAACCCATGTGGGGCCGAACAGGAAACAATGATAGTACTATTGGTTGACAACCCATTTGCCGATAGCTTGCAACTCCCCTTGGTGTAAATGTTTGTTGCATATTTCCAATATCAGCTTAATTTTTATGATAGACATTCAGAATGAGGCACAAATATATTTACTGACGGGTAGTATCTTCACAGAACAGAACATTCCTGTCCGAAAGGAACTAGATATGGTTCCCATTGTTATCTCTGGAACTGTGTATCAATAACTTGCATATCATATCATATTGTGCGAATCAATCATTACGAACTCATCAGCTTTGTGTTGACCTTCCAAACTTAACTATTTTTGCAAGTAGACAGTGACGATGAGTGAGATTGCACTTCCAGACACTTGTAATTAAATAACTTAGTTTGTATATTGTGTTTAAGTATAAATAGTAACTTGTGTTTTGTAACCGTAACATTATCCTTGTAACGTAATATCTTTAAGTTAGCCTATGTGTTGTGATATCCAATCAAGTAAGTTTCACCCTATCTCTGAGACATCACCACTATGCTTCCTCACCCTTCGCAGTGTGATCAGTGACTTCATCAACAAGTGACGAGAGGTAGGGGTGTGACAACTGAACACTCTAGCCCTTGAACTTTAACCCGGATCCTGTACACTCAACCGTGGAGGATAACCTCGGACAAGTACAAATAAGCTACTGAGCACGTTGTGGATCACAACCACTATTTCTCTCAATGTTGGAAGGCAACTATGGAAGCTCTTAATAATAACCACAGAAATCTAAACGTGAAGAAGTCACTGATTCAGACAACTGAAGACAACCACGAAAGATAAAATACTCAAGTACCACTGAAGATTTTAGTCTTAGGTTTTCTTCTTTCCGTTGTTTGAATTCCGTTATGTACTTTTTGTCATACTCTGTGTCTGTGATTTTTGTCTATAATTGTCAGTATTTTTTTACGATTATGTCTAGTACTAATGTTGGGTATTTATATTCTAACATTCTCTGTTTTATCTTGGAATGAATTTTCCCAAAATTCTTCAAGTATCTGTTTTCTATCTTGTCTATATATCTCTAACTTTGTTGGCAAGAAAACAACAGAAATCAAAACTTAAAAGGGATTTCTTTTATTCTAACTACTAAAAGTCTGAAATCGAATACTTAGCTTGCTCTAATAATCTTCAACAGAAGATATCTTGACCCACCCGAAAGTTAACAATGATCGACTCTTTCCATTTAATAGAAAATGGCTTATAGAAGCAAAGAAACAAGGACATGTTTCTACCTAAATATTACCACACCTTGCACTAACCCATGTAAATACTTTCTCAGAACTACCTAACATAACCCATGACTTAGACCCACAAACTAACACTTTCTGAACAATTAAACATGTGACTAAGTAATTAAAACAACCCATAATCTATCCAGCTTTTGATTTGCTCCATTATAAAGACCCATACCCATTGACAAATCAAGATTAACCCAAAACAACGAACTGTTCGTAAGTTATGCGACGGGAAGTTCGTTTGTGCTTGTTCGTTTAACAAATTAACGAACACGAACAAGAAATTTTGTTTGTTTAGCTAAATGAATGAACATGAGTAAAGGTCGTGCTCATTCATTTGTGTTTGAACGTTCGATAATGTCTTTTTTTATGCTCATTTATTATGTTTATTTGTTAAATATGCTTTATATTAAATTTTTTATTTGTAATTTAATATCATAACTTTAAACAAAAAATATAGTCATTTAATATGTGTATCGTGCTAAAAATATATTAATTTGAAATTTTGTATCTTTAAAACATAAGTTAAAGCACAGTCTGTTACGATAATCATTTCATACTTTCTCTTTATTTAAAAAAACATATTAGTTTTTATTTTTATATTAAGTGTTAACTTTGAAATGAACATGCCTAATATCTAAAATTGGTATTGATGATTTTTATTTTTATAAATAATATGTATTTGTTTATGTTCATGAATCGTTTAATTCTTTATTGAACGAATTGAACGAACACAAACAAGAATTTTAATTCGATAAGTGTTTATAAACTGTTCGTGAATAATTTAAATATTAAACGAACGAACACAAACAAGTGATGTTTTTGTTCGTCCGATTTGTTTACAACAGGACTTATTTATAATATAGATAACATTGTGTTTATTATAATTAAAATTTCTATTTTTATGTTATATCTTTATCTTTTATGTTTTATTTATTATTGTTTTTATTTTTTAGTTGAATGTATTTTTTTTAGTTAACGAAATTATGTTTTATATTTTTTATTTTTTTAAATCAAGGGAGGTTTGTGATTATATTAAAATTGATTTGATAGTTTCGGGTAATTTAAAGTAAAAGTAGATGATAAAGTTTTATTAAAGTAGTATAAACATGTTAGAGCACTACTAGAAAACACTTAACTTTCCTGCAAAATTTTCCGACGACTTACCGACAAACAACATTTTCTACAAAGTTGCGACGAATTTCCGACAAAATAAACAAAAAAAGTTTGACAAAAAAATTTCATATATTATTCCGACAAAATAGCTACAAACAATAATTTTGTCGCTAAACTGTCGGTAATTAAATTAATCTCCGACAAAGTACCGACAAAATACGGACACGATTTAATATAAGGCAAAAGACTAGAAAAATTTTCATTTCGTCGGAAATGCGTGGGAAAGAAAATTAAATTTCCGATAAACTTCTGACAAAAAAAATATATATATTATTCTAATGTATTAAACGAGATTTAAATAATTATGTAAAACTAACAGTTGTATACCGACGAATTTCCGACAAAACAATTTTAAACAATGTTCCGACCGTTTTCCGACCAATAAATTTTAAACGGATAGTTTTTAATTTTTTGTCGGAAAATTGTAGGAAAATATTTGTAGTTTCCGACAAATTTGCGACAGTTGTATACCGACGAATTTCCGACAAAACAATTTTAAACAATGTTGCGACCATTTTCCGACAAATAAATTTTAAACATATAGTTTTTAAATTTTTGTTGGAAAATTGTCGGAAAAGATTTGTACTTTCCGACAAGTTTGCGACAGTTGTATACCAACGAATTTCCGACAAAACAATTTTAAACAATGTTCCGACCGTTTTCCGACAAATAAATTTTAAACAGATAGTTTTTTAATTTTTGTCGGAAAATTATCGGAAAAAATTTGACGGTATAAAATTTCGTTTTGTCGGAAAGTTGTCGGTAAATTTTATTTTATTAGAATTCAAAAAAAAATATGTGTCGGTAAATTGTCGCTAACTTTAATTTAGAAAAAAAAATTTGTCGGTAAGTGGTCGCTAAAATTAATTGATCAAAAAACAAAATTTTTTCGGTAAATGGTCGCTAAATTTAATTTTTATAAAAAAAACTTTTGTCGGTAACTGGTCGCTAAATTTAATTTATGAAAAAAGATATTTGTCGGAAAGTCATCGGAAAATTTGAATGATTTATTATTAAAAGATTTTATTATTATTATTATTATTATTATTATAAAAAAAGGGAAATTATGTTTTGTCTAAAACTTGTCGCTAATTGGTCGGAATATATCAAATTTATTTTTGTCGGTATTTTGTCGCAAACTTAGCGACAATGAAAATTTGTCGCTAATTTGTCGGATTATTCGTCGGAAATGTTTTTCCTAGTAGGTTTTTTTCTACAAATGTTTTTTGTCGGTAATTTGTCGCTATACAGTTTTTCCTACAAATTTCCGACGAATATTTTGTCGGAAAAAATTGTTTTTTTTTTGGTAGTGGAGTAAAAAAGATTGTGCCTCTTTCCTAAGCTTTGATGACAAAATTAAACAATTTACAAATAATTGCCCATTACCAACTCAAATAATTAAGTATGGTACCGTTAGCTATTCAACCTTTCTAAAGTCTTAAGTCCTCCAACAACCAATTCGCATCCTTTAGCCTGGTTATGAGAAAGTTAACACTTAACACACCAAAATTTAAGAAAAAAGAAACTAAAAAAATGAATTTATATTTATAAATTGAGTTATCTAGAATTACTAATAAATTAATATTTTTTTAATAGAATTGAAAACATTGGGTGTAATTGCCAGTTTTCATTAAAGTTGTAATATACTATAATTTAATGAGACATGAACTAAATAAAAGCTTTAGTTTTATACTTATTATAATAAGCAATAACTTTACAAGTCACTTTTTGAATTCTGGTGAATTGAACAATTTTTTTTACCTATCTCTATTTTATTAAATGTCTCTATGAAAGGATAAAACATATATAATTGAAAATAATAAAACGATTGCTTATTTAGCATTTTCGATCTTAAAATAGTAATTGATATTAATTTATTTTGCCATTAAAAAAGTACAAATGTTTTTTTTTCTATGTTAAAAGGTTTAAAATTTTTTTAAAGCGAATTAATAACAATTAATCTGATTTTTCAAGTTCTAGATTTAGTATTCATAAGTCAGTCAAAATAAATTAATTATAATAATGAGGCAATATGATGCTCCTTTTTTTTTTTTGTTTTTAGAATCAATTAATATAATTATTCATAATTTTTTAAGAACTAAGAAAATAATCTAATTAAAAAATAGAAAGACGATAATCAAAATAATAATCTTAATAAGAGAAGGTAAATAATAATAGTAAACTAAGCTAAAAGACTTAAACAAAAAATTTTAATCAAATATATGGGTTTCTTTTAGTGAAAAGATTTACTAGACTCACGTAATACATATATTTTTAACCTTAGTTCTTGTAATAAACTAGATTGTTACTTAAAAAATTAATTATATTTTTCGTTGTAAGTGAATAGTGATCATGATTATATTTTTTATTTCCATCTAGAGTACGTAGTTATTATTAACAAGTAGTTGTGGTAATTTAATGGATTTTGGTGTGTTGTGGTTTTGACATTTGTAAACAACATTACGGAAGTGGTTTTGAGTTTGGATGAATAATTTTGCGAGGGAAGGGATCGCCCTAACGATGGTAATGCACGTTGTTAAAAGTATATATGCAACATTTATGAAACTGATAGATTTTAATAGCGTTATTTGAATAATTTTAAATGAGTGATTGGAGGGTGGAAATTTTAAATTGTGAGCAAAATTTATATTTATAAAAAAATTTAGTCCAATTGTTCTCCTCATAACTTTTTTATAAAAGGTCTTGAATCAAAATACATGTCAAGACATAATACTAAGACAACATCAGTATATTTAATTATTTATGAGATTCTTCAATCCCTCTTATGTGGGCATGATATGAGAGGTAGAAAAATAAAAATAATATGACTACAACAAGTAACATGTGTTTAGTTAGGTGAAAAATAAGAATACTATGACAATAAGAATAACATGTGTTCACTTAGTTACTTATGTATTAATATACAATTTTTGCTCACTTTTTAAGTTTAATGGATTAATAATCTTAAATTTTCATATTCATGAAATACCAATTTTTATTATTATTATTACTATACTACTCCTACTACAAATATTACTGACAGTATTATGTTATAAAACCTATGTATTATACTGATTGAACATAATTTCTAGATTTTTATTTACAAATATTTAATTTTGTTTATTTAACTTTTGTAATATATAATACTAATTGTAGTTTTCTAGGATAATAAAAAAGTAGACTTACTCTAACTAAAATAATACCCATTTGCCCTAAAGTTCTCTTATTAATATTGACCTTGTTTAACATACTTTCAAATCAATCAATCAATCAATTTTCTGTTAATCTATCACCATTTGTTATTTATAATTTCATAATAATATTTTTGTGTTAAAATCTTGTGGGGTTTGTTTTGTGTAAGCAATCTTTGCATGCAAAAAGAAAAAGCTCCATTATCTTTTAAAATAACATTCTTTTTAATTTGATGGGTACATGTGTGAATGTGTGAGATGACTTATATGGTATTAATCATTATGAATGTCTCTATTTTCATGGTGTCTATAATGTATAGACAAAGTTACGTTGATGGTTGGTGAATGTCAGGCCAATTTCAATGAACAAAATCATTTATTTTTATTAATTTTTTATTTATAGCAACTTATTTGAATTAAACCTAAACTAGTCACTTGTTACACTAAAGGAATTTTAACTTGATGATATATTCTTCACTTTTCTAATGAAATGTATTTTGTTCAAGTCTTCCGTTAAATTCAAAGACACGTTAAAAGTCGTATGTATCATTATCATTGGTCTTTAAGTTTCATAAATTACTTATATGGTAGTAAATTTAAACATTTGTAACACATATAGTCATTAAGTCAAGAAATTACCCTCACATACTTGACCAAATTTGTAACAACCCATTTTGAAAGAATATTAGGCTATAATATAATTGGTGGATAATTACGGTTGTATTTTAATTGATGGGTGTTTTAAATAACATTTTTGGGTATTAGAGTGAACTAGTAACTAACTTGACTAGGTTGGTTATGTAAGATAACTAAATTAAAAGTTTGAGGGACTAAAATTGCCAAATGAGCAAAGTTTATAAGAAAGGAGAATAAAACTTTGACATAGTCAAAATACACATTTCATGTGTCTGCTTGTGTGAGTCTGGCGACGAGAGGAAGAAAAGAGCCCAGGGAGATCGATCAAATTGGAGCTTGATTCTGGTCTAATCGTTAATGCAACTAAGGAATTGAGTTCTCCTTACTTCATACTACATCTAGGTAAGTAATTTTGTTACTTTTGGTGGTGAAATTCGTGGGTCTCTTATGGGGGTGTGAGTAGGATGGGTTAAATCTGGAATTTGGAGTTTGGATAGTGTTATATGTCGTTAATCATCATAAATATCATCTTATAACAACTTTTAGATCATTTCATGGAGTTTGGTGTAGTTTGATTAAAATAGAGTTTTCATGGCTCATGAGGAAGATGAACTTGGAGACTTAAAATGGTTGTTGATCATAACTAAATGATGATATGATGATTCGTAACATTTGAAATTGTATAAAATTGGTGAATTGGGGTGATTGTTGAACTTGGAATGATTAGACTCATAAATGGAAATTTAAGGAGTTTTGAAGTAGTTGAAAATGTGCAAGTGAATTTCTTGCACACAAGTTGTTTGATGAAATGTCAGCAATTTGATTTTTACCTAAAAGTAGGTTTAAAAGTATGGATGAGGTGAATTAGTGTTATAATCGTAAAAGGTGAAATTTGTATGATTAATGGATGATTTGTGTGTAAACTATGAATGAAATGGTGAATTGGTACATAACCGTTACCATATACTAAATTCTGGTAACAAACGGGTAAAAAGGGGTTAAAAAGAATTTGAATATGTGTTATGTGTATTGAATGTATTTGTATGCGTGTAATACAACTATGTAATGGTGATGAAAGTCAAGGAACAAGTCAAAGGCACTGACACGAACAAGTTGACTTTAGTGGTGATCCTACGAGCTATGGTGAGTCACCTACTCACTAAATATGCAACCATAAGTCATATTGGTGTGTGGGTGTTTAATGTTGACTACTTGATTTATGTCTAGTAGTATTGGTGAATGTTAGGTGTTAAAGCCATAAAAGCTAATGTAGGTAGATACTGCATTGCTTGGATAAATTATGGAGTTTTTGATTTTGGTGTTAAAAACATGGTAGTTTGTTATTGTGTATGTGGAATATACATTGTTAGGATTTATTGGTGTGTAGCTTGACAATGTATGTGGAATATGTATTATTGGGATGAATAAGTGTGTAACTTGACAATGTATCTGGAATATGCATTGTTGGGATGAATTGATGTGTAACTTGACAATGTATGTGGAATATGCATTGTTGGGATTAATTGGTGTTTAACTTTACAATGTATGTGGAATATGCATTGTTAGGATGAATTGATGTGTAACTTGACAATGTATGTGGAATATGCGTTGTTATGATGAATTAGGGATTTACTTGGCAATGTATGATGAATATTCATTGTTAAGGTAGGATATGTACTTAAGACTGTTGGATTTGTATGCCCAAGTAACGACATTAGTTCGTACTACTATCAAGATAAGATCCGTAAAGGTTGCACTACGAGCAACGAACAATAATATTTAATTAAAAGTTAATTAAATCGACACAATATTGATTAATAGAGGATCAAAGAGTTGATATTTAAGGGGTGATATTTGTAATTATCAATCAGTTGATAATTACAAATATCACCCCTTAAATATCAACTCTTACCAACTCTTTGGTTTTATAAAGAACGAAGATGAACCGTGTGTTTACATGAAAGCAAGTGGGAGCATTGTGATGTTCTTGATTTTGTATGTAGATGACATACTCCTTATTGGAAATGACATCCCAACCTCGAACGGAGTAAAATCCTGGTTAGGAAAGTGTTTCGCAATGAAGGACCTTGGTGAAGCTGCATACATTCTGGGAATTAAGATCTATAGAGATAGATCAAGGAGGCTTATTGGTTTAAGTCAAAGCACATATATTGATAAGGTCATTCGACGCTTTTCAATGCAAGATGCCAAAAGAGGTTTTTTACCTATGGCACATGGGACGATCCTAAACAATTTACAATGTCCGGAAACGGAAGATCATAAAAGAAAGATGGAAAGAGTTCCATATGCTTCTGCAATAGGATCAATCATGTATGCTATGTTGTGCACTAGACCAGATGTCTCATATGCCTTGAGCATGACAAGAAGATATCAACAGAATCCAGGTGACGCTCACTGGATTGCTGTAAAGAACATTCTGAAGTATCTGAAAAGAACTAAAGACATGTTTCTGATATATGGAGGTACAGATGAGGAGCTCAGTGTAAAGTGTTACACTGATGCTAGTTTTCAAACTGATCGAGATGATTCTCGATCATAGACCGGATTTGTATTCAATCTAAATGGTGGAGCAATAACATGGAAGAGTTCCAAACAAACTGTTGTTGCCCAGTCCACCACAGAGTCCGAATACATTGCAGCATCAGATGCTGCAAAGGAGGCTGCTTGGATGAAGAAGTTCATAGCTAATCTTGGAGTGGTGCCAAGCATTGCAAGACCAATCGAGGTAATGTGTGACAACTCAGGTGCTATTGCTCAAGCGAAGGAACCAAGATCGCATCACAGCACCAAGCATATACTCAGGAAGTTCCATTATATACGGGAAATATTGGAACGAGGAGACATTACCATAAATAAGGTGCATACAGATCATAATCTAGCAGACCCGTTCACTAAACCTATGCCTCAAGCAAAACATGAGGAGCATGCTAGAAACATAGGACTTAGATTTACTAGTGATTGGATATGATTTGTTTTAGTATTTGGATGTTCTTGAACCAAGACAATTGTATTTGAATGATTTTGAATTAAAGAGTTAATTGCTTTATCATCATAATAATTGTGTTCAATTTTTGTACGTTTAATATCCTTGAATATAATTTATTCTAAATGTTCATGGTCAATCAAATCTATGGGAATAGATGTTGAGTTTGAGACCATTGTGAATGTTGGTTGGTTTCATAAGAAGAAAAGTCCAAAGAGTTGGAGACCAAATTCACAGATATCCAATAGAGAGTGGATATTGAACGCAACCCGTTTCAAAATTACTTCATGGATCATAGTCATGAGTAGATTTGAGAATGGCATAATCTTTGTATCCTTAGACCTTAGATGCACATTGAACTTTATTATGCATAAGATTATCTTTTGACATATCTAACACTGCTCTTTGACCAGGCAGTAATAAGGATCTATAGTTGGAGATAATCCGAAACATAGTGAGAGTTATATGTAGTCAACGGCATGTGTTCCTTTACTTCGGTAATAGGCTGACGTCTCTGGGCCCCTCGTTTATCAAAATTAGTATAATTGCATGGCCATGCTCAAACTCGGAGTTTGATTAAACTAGTTATGATATGGGATCGAGAATAGAAATGGTTGAACACGATATGAGAATGACACTTGATCCATGTCTCATGTTCAACGGGATGTCAATTACAGAAGGATGACTGATTTGATGTCCATTACTATTACGAATAGTTAAGGAATGTTACTTAAGTTATTTGTGAATAGTAGAGGGCTTAACAGCGTCGTATCTTGATGGGATAGTGAGATGTAGCTAGACGTCCACCACTATCTATGCTGACTGAATGGTCGAGACTTGTGCAAGTGGGAGTCTGTTGGATTTGTATGCCCAAGTAACGACATTAGTTCGTACTACTATCAAGATAAGATCTGTAAGGGTTGCACTACGAGCAACGAACAATAATATTTAATTAAAATTTAATTAAATCGACACAATATTGATTAATAGAGGATCAAAGAGTTGATATTTAAGGGGTGATATTTGTAATTATCAATTAATTGATAATTATAAATTACGTTTATTATTATTTAAATATTAATTAGATTAATATTTATTTCATTAAATCCTATTATCTAAATTTAAAGATTTAAATTTTAAATAAAAGGATTTAAATTTTAAATAAAAGGATTTCTTTCATTTAAAAATTATTACATCTTAAATGACGATATATATGAATGAAAAAAAAACAATGAATTGAGATCATAAAACTTTTGCTGCGTGAGTTTTTTTTAGTTGGTTTTCCAAAACTTGTGTCACCCAATTTTCGTCTCCACTTGCTGCTATCAATCAAGGTAGGCATCGAAGGTCATCATACTGTTGATGATTCCTTTACATGATTTGATACAAGTGAAAGGTGGAGGGAAGATCCTGTGAAGTGAATTGGATTCAACTGTCAAGGATCAGATTGTGTAACCAGATCTAGCGACTGGGTTCGTTGATATCGTGGTGCCTCGCGTATGTTAGCGATTTACTCTCGAAAGGTAT
This sequence comes from Mikania micrantha, assembly GCA_009363875.1. Classification (NCBI taxonomy): domain Eukaryota; kingdom Viridiplantae; phylum Streptophyta; class Magnoliopsida; order Asterales; family Asteraceae; genus Mikania; species Mikania micrantha. The sequence goes on from CM018691.1 coordinate 96,137,781, forward strand.
AATCACTAAACACCTTATGGTTTGTTTATTCTATTTGGTTTGCATCTGGACTCCTGGTGGGCAATCTGGGTTTGACCGGATTGGTTCGTACGGTTAATGTTTCCGGTGCGTTTAATGATTTAAAATTTTAAAACCCACGTACGAATCCCAACAAAGACCACATATAGTGACAATATGAGTGTTTGACTTAAATGTTGACTAATTGGTAGGGGTGTTCAAAATATCCGAAACTCGAAAAAATTCGAAATCCGAATCGTATCCGAAACCCGAAAAAACCGTATCCGAAATCTTTTTCGGGTTTTTCGGGTTATTCGGGTCGGATAATATTATTTTATTTTCGGGTCGGGTCGGGTTTCGGATATGCGAAAGGTGGTTTTTTCGGGTCGGATATCCGAAAAACCCGAAAAAAACAGGGTTATTCGGGTTGTTCGGGTTATTCGGATGAACAAATTCGGGTTTTTCGGGTTATTCGGGTTTTTCGGGTCGGATAATATATTTCGAATTTCGGGTCGGGTCGGGTTTCGGATAGACCAAAAAAATTTCCCAACCCGAAAAACCCGATTCGAAAAACCCGAATAACTCGTTATCCGACCCGACGAACACCCCTACTAATTGGTGTGAGTTTTGTTGTAAATGTTATGCTATAATTACAAAGCATAATATGGTGTCATTAATTGTTTGATAATAATTGGCGAAACTAGTAAAAAAAATGGGTGTTTGACTAATAATGGAATTAGTCAAAATGAGTGATTGATTTGTTAGTGGAATTAATCAAAAGGGGTGGTTGACCTGTTAATGAAACTAATTAGTAGGGTTGTTTGGTGATTAAATTGGTGTATAATTGTTGTATGTATGAATTTGGGTGTTTGGTGATTAAATGAGGGAATAATTGGTGTATGTATGATATTGAGTATTGGTGATTAAATTGGTGTATAATTGGTGTGTTGATACTTGATGTTTGATAATAACATGCAATAGACGTTATTATGCTTAGTTATTGTTATGTGGTATGTTTACATGTGGTGTGGAGGAATAAGAATTATTCACAAGAGGTAGGGCTGTGCATACTCGGGTAACCGACCGAATTTGATGAGACCCGGACCGAACCCGATACCCGATTATAAAGAAAAGGGGGACCGAAGACCGTATACATATAGGAAGCTTCGGGTTCGGGTGTTTGTGGAGTCGGTTTGTCGGTCTTAAAGCAATACCCGAGACCGATCGGAGCAGCCGTAAATGGAGGAGATTGCTCGATGATGGATCCAAACACCCATCGTCGGCGGTAGTACCAAACACCAACCGTCGGCGGCGGTACCTAACATCAATCGTCGGCATCTTCAGCATGGAGGTACTTAAATTTCTTCATTAGAAATTTTTGATTCAAACACTTTGTTTTTCCATTTCATTTCTGATTAGTATATGCCATCTTCAATTTGTGTTTACAAATTTATTATCGATCCAAAATAAGGTGCAAACACAGGTTCAAATAGGTAGATTTATATTTATTCCATATAAATTGTTTACACAAAGAGTTTGTTGTTTAAATTTGGTAGATTTCTTCCATATGTAAATTGATTACACAAAGATTCAAAGACTTTGTTGTTTAAATTTGCGTTTAAGGAGATAATTTAAAACACATTTCATGTTCGTTTCAAGTTGTATAATATATGCATGCCAACTGCTTGCTTAAATGACTGTGATAAGTAAGATCAATAAGTAGGTAATTGCTTAAAAAAATCTATGAACATAAAAGGAAATCAAATATTTGAAAACATACCCCTTTTCTTAACAGTGTTTTCCAGCTCTCAACAACCTGTTTGATTCATTTAAAACCTAACAAATTTGTTGTGAAATAAACTGAAATTCAACACAAGTACTTGAATAACATGTTGAAACAAAAGTAGCAGAATGAATAAAACGATATTGAAATTGTTTGTTTTGATGCTATTCCACATCATTATATGCATAACTTGGCTCGAGCTTCTCCGAAATTTCTACAAAAATAATTAAAAGATTGTTTATATTAATATCAGAAGTAAACTAGATAAATACAAGTATGTCAACATTTTACCTTTTCCAATGTCATCAAAGTCAACCATATCTTCCATGATAGTAATATCTTTTCTTGATTTTCTAATCCAATCTTGTGTGCATATTAATGCTTCTACGACTGGAGCAGACAAAGAACTTCTATATTGGTCAAGAACTCTCCCACCCGTACTGAATGCGGATTCTGATGCAACACTTGAAACCGGAATAGCAAATATATCTACAACTCCACAATAGTAAATTAACTATATGAAATTAATATGTTATAAAATAATGAAATTAAAATATAATGCAACCTTTTGCCATTTTTGATAAAATTGGATAGCTCGAGGAAGAAGCTTTCCACCATTGCAATAGATCAAAATTCGGGTACCAGCCTTCCTCTTTATCTTCAAGGTACTTTTGTAGTTCTGATTTAGTGTTATATGAACTAAAACCACCACTTGATTGGAATTTTGCAAAAAAATCACAATCTCCCTCTGAAAAAAGTTGAGCATTTTCTTTACTTTCGGAAACTGCATTTGAACTCTCTGTGTCATACAACAATTTGTACTCCTCAAACAATGACTGAAATGCATCACTTATAGGTTGAATAATTGAATCAACCTTTTTGTCCACTTCCTCTTGTTTGTCTTTCTCTGTTTTCTCTGAATTGCATATTATGGTATAGCCAAAGTTAATAACACGCAATTTCTGTCTAGGATCTAAAATAGCTGCAAAATAAAGCAACTTATTCATATCAGAATCATGTCGCCAATACTTCTCAAACTTAAGTTGCATTTTACTACCCGTAACTTTGCTTATTAAATCACCAGAACCCTTCATCTCCTTTAAATGGTTATCAATTTCTATAATATCCTTAAAGAAAATATTAACAACTACATTTGTAGATGAAGCTTTTATTGTTTTTTGTTTAAACTTTTCTAAAGCCTTTGATAACCGTCTTGCATAATGCCAATCTGTTTCAGTAGGAACATTATCACTACCTAGGTCATTCCTATAATTTGATTCTTCCAAATCATACTCTTCAAACGCTTTCTCAAACTTTTCAGCCCTAACAATCATCTCATATGTAGAGTTCCATCTGGTTGGGCAATCTAAACACAATAATGCTTTACTTTCAATGTTGGATGCCTTAACACACTTTTTAAACAACTCTAGCCTTTTTGGGGATATTCTAATATATCGAGTGGCATTTCTTATACGATCAATCGGGTAGGTCTTACCACCAATCCCATCTTGAACAATCAAATTAATTATATGTGCCATACACCGAATGTGTAAATATCTCCCGGATGACAACTGGTTTTTTATTCTAGTTTTCAGAAAGGATATAGCTGTATCATTAGAAGAAGCATTGTCTGTAGTAACAGTTAGAACATTATCAATATCCCACTCTTTTAAACACTGAACCAAAACCCTACCAATCTCTTCTCCCTTATGACTAAAGATAGGTTTAAAATTAATAATCCTTTTATGTAAAACCCAGTTGTCATCAATAAAGTGGGCTGTAACACACATGTAGTTGATCCTTTGAACAGACGTCCATGTGTCGGTAGTTAAACAAACCCTTGCTTTATTATTTGCAAAAAAAGATTTCAACTTGCCCTTTTCTTCAAGAAAGATTTCCCCAACATCTCTAGAAACCGTAAACCTACTAGGTAGCTTAAAATTGGGACAAATTGTTTCCATAAGCTTTCGAAACCCTTCATGCTCAACGGTTGTGAATGGTAGCTCGTCTAACACTACCATCTCCGCAACGGCTTTTCTACTTGTTTTAGCACAGAATTTCCAAGCTTTAACTTCGGCACTAGGCCCCCCCATATCATCGCTCTTCTTTAAAAAGATGTTGGTTTGACCTTTCACCTTGTCGGGGTGCTTCTCACATGAAATTAAGTGTCGATTCAAAGCAGAAGTCCCATTTCTAGACGGGTCAGCAGCAAATTTCTTTAAGCAATGCTTACATCTAGCTTTTTTTTCCCCTTCATCATCAGTGAATTTTTCAAAATCATCCCATATGCGAGAACGTCCCTTCTTGGTTGAATCTACGGTTTTTGCCTTCTTTTTTTGGTTTTCTTTTTTGGCAGGTTGTGTTTTTCTTTTCTCTGGTAGTTGAGAATCATCACTTGATAAATTCTCAATGTTAGTTGAATCCATCTGCAATAAGAAACAAAACTATAAATGACATAATTTAAATAAATCAATAAAGTACAATTATAAAACAAATCAATTAGTTTAATTGACTAAATCATTGGATCATGCAATTAGTTCTATAACACTATAACATATCTACCAGTATATCCATAGATGGCAGGTACGTCCATGGAAAATTGCTGATGACTGATGCATGGAATTAAACAGTTGGTTGGGCCCCTTGTAATTATAAATCAAAGAGCAGATCTATTGCTTATAATCAAAGGCAGTTTTACATGGTAAAGTATTCTCCTATGTTGTAATTGATCATTCTCAAGAACTGTACTTTACTCTGAAGATTAATATATTTAATTATCTTATATGTAATGAAGGATTATGCAATTCGATTATCATATATACCAGTTTTTGGATTTTTTGATTCCATATTATTCAATAATGCTTTACTAATGATTTACATGGCAAAATTATTTAAAAACTAACCTTTTTGCTGGTTCTTCTACACTGTATCAGCATTCAGCAAGCTTCCATAGTGCCATATGATTTGCTCTTCAATACGCAGGTTTGTCTTCCAATATGGAATGTTTACGTAGGGTTTAGGTTATTAGCCTATTAGGATTTAGGTATATTATTCTAAATTCTAATCTTGGGCCGTACGTATTTTTTTGTTCCACGTAGGTTTTTGGTGGTATTAACTTTCAGGTCGGTCCTTTAAATTTTGGGTTAGGTTGTCAAAGACCGATACCCGGACCGAACCCGGTTTCTGTTAAATCCCAGGACCGATCTACATAAAAACCACATGAGACCTGTTCGGTTTTCCGGTCTTTCCCGGTCCGGTTATCGGGTATGTTCGGGTACCCGGTTAATTTGCTCACCCCTAACAAGAGGTGATAACATCTTATTTGGAGTTTGACTGAAATTAGTCAAACCATTCACAAGGTGAGTGAATGCAAATGGGTTGAATCACAAGTGGTGTGATCTTCCCATGGTGAATCTATGGAGTCTAGGTGAATCACAAGTGGTGTGATTACCTATCTTGAAAATCCTTGGTGAAAAAGGAGGTCTCAAGGAAATTGGGTGAAAATTTGACTTTTAGTTGGTGGTTTTATGTTCTAGCACTTTAATTGTGTTTTGAAGAGCTTACGGACATAAATTTCAAATGTTGTATACATTGTAATTGTATTAAATTTGGAATCCTTGGAAAGAAAGAAAGTTCCAATGGGTTTGGGTGAAAAAGGTAGTTTTAACGGGTCTGGGTGGAAATGACCCGTTAGTAAATCGTTTTATTTTTATGTTTAATTAAGTCAACAAAGTAGGTTTGGGACTTGATTATTATGTCCATATGGTGTTATGGAATACATTTGGGGTTAACGAAAAGGCCGGAAACGATTTCGGGTGTCAAAATGGGCAAAAAACTACACAAACACAGGTCTGGGCGCCATGTGCGCCCACAGTGCGCCTATTAGAGAAATCTGTGCGCCCAAAAGTTCTGTAGTGCGCCTACAGTGCGCCCAACCAGTGCGCTGGACACTGAAAATTTTCTGAAATTTCGTGTATTGACCAGGTTGATTTGGGGGTCAATAGAGTGAACTCACTTAGTTCTTATGAACTAACACTTGATTGTTGGGTGTGTTTTTAGGTTTTAAATAAATACCAATGGGTTGCGCGAGCTCGAGATCGGAATGAACGGATCGAATTATCGTTTGCAAAACATATGGTTTGGTGTAAATTACATATTGGGTTGTATGTAATGTTTTCATTTGTTTTGAAAATCTTAAACCATACGTTTTTGAAAGTCTTAAGTGGTAAAGATGTTTTGTAAACCAAACATGTATGTGGATTTTTCTGGGACCTAAATCTGATGTTGTTTTTAAACACATGTTATGCGTGTGGGAATTTTGGGACTTACAAAATTGCGCTATCATAAGGACTATATGCATTACAAAAGTTTAAAGTTAGCACAATATGGGTACTTTATGAAACCTAGTGTCACACCCTTGTCATTGCAGAAGCGTACGGTGTGACTTTCAAGGTTTCAAAGTCATGATTTACAACAAAAGACACATATGTTTCTATATTAAAGAATAATATTATAACTACATTATCCACAAGCCTAATGTAATAACAGTTTTAACTGGGTTTCACACATATATACAATGTTATTACACATATATACTATGATATGTATTGCACTATTGAGTCTATCTCTCATAGACTCTACTATATGTCTCCAAAGATTGAGCTCCCAGCTCCACCCCTTGTATCATTATGCATATGAGAAAACATGATTTTAAACAATCAGTATATCGCTGGTGAGTTCAGAAGTTTATTTGTCAAAAATGTATGTTTTGTATCCTAAACAAATCAAATGTTTGCATAAAAAGCATTAAATACTATTTATGTCTCAAACTGGGTGTACAACATTGGTATTGTTGGTACATTGTAATAGATTGCTTTCAAGTTTGGTTTGGTTAAGTTAGAAAAGGTTTGAGATAGGTTAGTGCTAGGTTCTTCTGTCCCACGAATCTACGCATGTGTTTAGTTCAAACGAACCTATAGGGTATGCATTGTAAAGGTTCGTTCAGCGAACCTATTGGTTCGTCTGGCAAACCTAATGGTTTGTATAGGTTCGTTTGGTACTTGTATATATTTGCAGGTTTTCTTTTTTTTTTGTAGTAGTCTTTGATAGAACTTGTAATTCAGATAAGTGTGTGAAATAGAACTGTGTGTTCTTACTGTGTGCAATTGTTATTGATTTCATTATCAATGAAAGGGATATTTACAAGCATGATTGAATTGTCTTTGATTCATATAGATTTCATCTAGATTCTGTATAGATAAAAATGTTAATAGAATTCAAGTTACAGATCCAGAGCTTCCAACAGTGGTATCAGAGATTTTGGAGGAGTTCTATACACGTTTTGAAGACTTTCAATCATTCTTGATGATTCTAGAAATGAATGGAGTTTGATTTTCAGTATCTGAATGTTTCACTGATATTTCATCATCATCTATTGACATTTTGTTGGTTAAAATCATAGATTTTTTTGTCAAAACAATGCATTAGAAAGTTTGAAGTTTTGAAGGTTTTCCCTCCAAATTTTGAAGATTTTCTCGCTGAAATTTTCAAGACAAAACTAAAGGTTCATGAGACGAACCTATCAGATTCATAAACAAACCCTAAGGTTTGTTAAGGTTCGTGGGACGAACCTATTGGACTGAAGGTTCTTTGGTCAAAAGGTTTTGAAGAGGTTCGTTGGTCAAAAGGTCTTAAGAAGGTTCGTTTGATCAAAAGGTTTTGAAAAGGTTCGTTTGATCAAAAGGTTTTCAAGAAGGTTCGTTTGATTCAAAGGTTCGTGAAAGATCATTTGTTGATCAAAGGTTCATGAGTGCATTAGGTTCGTGAGTTTGAAAAAGTGTAAAAGGTTCGCTGGTTAAGTTTGAAACATGGCGGATATGCTTGCAGTAGTTGCAAATCAGAATTCAAAGATTCAAAGTATATTGATTAGTGAAACTGAGTCTGGGAGCACAAACAAAGTACCAAAACTTCTTGATTTGTCTGATTATGAGAAATGGAAAGGTTGGTATGGACACATCTTAATGGTACTGATACAAACCTTTGGGAGAGAATTTTATTACCATATGAGCGGCCAAAGGTGGTTGGAACGGATCTTGACCAATCTCTTGATCGATTGGAAAAAAACATATTGTATGTTAAGCCAAGCTATTCCTAATCAAATTCTTCATCAATTTGATGAACATAAGTCATCATATGGATTATGGGATGCATTGAAGGCTAGAGTGGAGGGAAACATTAAACTCAAGAAGATGAAAGCAACTGATTTGAGAAAAGAATTTGAGAATTTCAATTATGTCACACCCCGAGCCGGCGGGTAGGATCGGGTTTCCCCGACGGGCGGAAGGTTCCCGGGGCGCGATATCGAGAATGATAATCGAAAGTGATCAGATCGTTTACATTGCACATGATATAAATGAGAAATGCTAAATACAATAGAATTACAAAGTTAAATTACATCCAATTGTTTATAATTTAACAATGTAAATCTATCACAAACATCATAAGATAACTATCTTGTATCTATACAAGATATACAAAATAATTGTATAATGATGTCTTCAAAAGTATGCAGGTCCAAAATACTAAGTCTTCTATATGAAGTCCTAGTCCAAAAGAAATGACTTCTTAATTAACCTGTCCGTCACCTGAGAAGTCATGCAAAAATAAAAGTCAACACATGGTTGGTGAGTTCATAAAGTTTTAGTAATTGAAAATGATTTGAAAACCTCCTTTGGTAAAGACCCTAACCTCATTAACACCACATGTAATATCCACATCGGTATGCTTATATATAGGGCATATGTAAGGGACAAGCCCTAGCCAACATCCCACCACATACTAATATGCATATGACACTGATGTTAATGATAATTAAGCATTTTTACCCTTAACTCAATCCCATAATTTCTCTTGTTTGATGTCCCTGTAATTACAATCATTTGAAATCCATGTTGATTTCATAAGTTCATCACACAATATGATCAACCATAGTAATTGTATAAACAGTTATAAATGCTTAATTAAATAAATAAATAAACATTTAATAAAATCTAAGTCCTAATGATTGGGGCCTGTGGTCATACTCGAGTAGACTAGTCTGTCAATCTAGGTACTTAGTAGTTAGGGAATTCTGTAAATATCCTCAAACATAAGACCTACAAGTCAATCAGTCTAGCTAGGACTTCTTGAAATATAGGATTTCTGGATTCAATGTGTTGGCATATGTTATCTATGATATTTCCCATACTATCCCTTAAAAATGATTTAATGATTCGTCTGATTCTGTCACAAGAAGTACTTGATATGTTGATCATGGAATACTAGATTCGGTGATCGAATGTACTCTTGGTTTGTTGTTCATCAAACACTTGGTTTATTGAACATCGAATGTTAACTTTGCAAAGATGATTTCGTTTGATTTCTTTGAAGTCCCACACTTGTTTTGTCAAAATGTTTGATTTGATTCCTTGAATTCACCCACTTGTTTTGTCAAAATGTTTGATTTGATTCCTTGAATTCACCCACTTGATTTGTCAAAATGTTTAGTTTGATTCCTTGAACTCCCACACTTGTTTTGTCAAAATGTTTGATGTGATCCTTTTGAAATGTTTTGATCTATTGAAATCTTTTGGTTTAAATCCGATTATTCACTTAATTTATAAGTAAAATCGGTTAGTAAACCTGCATAAAATATTCCTAGACATGGTCTAGGATAACATTTATATATATGTAAAACATGTAAATTTAAAAGCATTTAAGTAAACAATTTAAATAAACAGTTTACGCATGCTTCTCAGCCCCGCATTTTAAAACAAAAATGTTAGAAAAGGGGCAATGAACTCACCTGTGTTGATGTCTAATGTACTTTCACAGAATACGCGCTCTTGTTTGTAAGCTAAATATCTTCAGTTCCTGAGTTATTTTATAAGAGTTCAAATATAATAAGTACGCGAAATAGTCGTTGTGTCTAGAGATGGGTCTTGTTGTGTGTGCAACTAAGTGTCTTAGTGCTAAGTGTCTTAGTGCTAAGTGTAACTAAGATCTAATCTATTCTAGTTACCCTTTTTGACCCCAATTCCCATAGTTAATCATAATACATTACTCTCATATTTTTAGAAATTTCGGCAGAGTCTCCTTTGTTTTCTGTTAAAAATCCAGACAATGATATTGTCTCTTTAAAATCAATTCGCAACAATTTAAATCACAATAAATCTTTAAACCAAACATTACAATTTACTTTTATAATTAGACAAACTTAAGCGAAGACAATGCCATTTATAATTCACATTTCAAATTAGACAAAACTGTAGAATTTATTAAACCAACTCTTATAAATTCACCATGTCTTTTCCTTTAATTGATTCGCCATTAATCGAGTTTAAGTAATCCACTTAAAGCATGATGGGCCTAATTAAGCCCTATTGGGCCCACTTAAGCCCATTGACAACCTTTTGTTTCTTCCTTGATCATGATCCAAAAACGTTTGTACCATATGACCTTGATGTCCAAGTCGTTCTTGTTATCAACACATTTTTAAATTGTTAATAAGTGTTAATGACCTTAGTTATAGAAATTCTACTTCGCCTATAGTTTCATTATTCCTCATCATCCATAATTAACTCTTGTATTAATCCCATGCAAAATTCTAAGTGATTTATTCCATGCACAGCCTACGTGCCTTCCCATGCACTCACATAGTGTATTCCATGCATGCATGTCTCCCATATTCTCCTATTTTATCAAAAACCGATTTCCACTAGTCCCCTATCAGCGAACCTATTACCCAAACCCCACAGGTTCGGTTAACTTGATCAAGAGGTTCGGCCGTGGCATCAGCTCAACGAACCTTTAAGGTTCGTTTGCCATAGAGAAGTTTGTGAGTTAATGGTTCGTCACCCTAGGTTCGTGAGTTTGCATGGCCATGGTTCGGCCATGCAAGGGTTCGGCTAAACTGAAGGGTTCGACTATAGGTACTGAATTCGCTTAGCACAGGGTTCGTTGCACGTGAGTTGTAGGGTTCGGCTGGGTCAGCACATGCAGCATCATGCAGGGTTCGTTGCAGAAAGGGGCAGGGTTCGTTGCAGAAACCATGCAGGGTTCGGCTGCATTGTGGGTTCGCGTAGGGTTCGGCCAGCGAACCTGCATCATCACCCAGCTCCTTAGCTCACGAACGTGCAACTTCTTCCCTGTTCTAGTGCCAATCGATTACAACACAAATCCCACCCTATTTCTAGTTGATTATTCGAGTCATCTAGGTGCTTACTATTGTGTAAAAATGGCTACAACATCGATGAAAACCCTAAGGATTGTAACATATTATAAAACCGGATTTAAAGTGGTTATTTACCTTAGATTTCGTGGATGGAAACTTGAAATACTTGTACTTCTGTAATCTACAAGATGAAAGGATCAAAATGACGCCTAGAACACTTGATTCCAACGAGATTTGAACCTCCAAAACGTAGAAAGAAGGTGATTTTTCTTGTGAAGAACTAGAGAGAGAGAGGACAAACGATTTTTTGAGAGAGAGAGGAGAGTGATGGGTGGTGGTTGTGGCATTTATGTCACATTAAATGTGGGTTAAAATACCCACTCGTTCGGTCTCGATCGGTTTCGCGTAAAACATCGGTTTGCGTAGTTTTCGAGACGAAACGGCACGATTATAAAATTAGAAATCATTTAATTATTCTAGGTTGTAATTCCTAATAAATTAACTAATATCTTCTATTTATTAAATTTAAAATAAAATTAACTGTTTAAATCGAAATGTACGGTCGTCGCGCGTATGCGTTCGAATCGTCACCCGTACGAACACGGCGATAACTATACTTTTCAACCTTGTTTTCTAATTATAGAATATCATTCAGAACGTTAAACTTTCGGATATATTCGGACAGATCGTCACCTATACGAATAACCCGTCAATTTAGCATTCACATAACGATATTCGTGTGTTTTGTTCTATAAAACCTCACATACGTTTATACATAATAATTTTCTAAGCAAATAATCACATAATGGTTCTGTGTTGCCGGATAATTATCCGACTCAAGAACCATTGTTCTGAACTGTGTTTCTGTTAAATGTGTCTGAAACTGTTCTATGACAACTCACCATGATAATGATAAATGATATGAATATGAAAATTACTGAAATGTGTATGATTCATACATGTTTTACTGTTCATGTACTGTAGAGATCACTGTTCCGGTGGCGGTTCCGGCACTGATGTTACAAATTACATAGTCAATGAGAGTTTTGATGCTTTGACTACTAGATATCGACACTTGTTGACAGAAGTACGTAAGTGTGGTACGGAGTATTTAGAAGAAAAGAAGATAGATTGTTTTGCAGATGCTTTGCCAGATAAGTGGAACTCATTGGTACTGATTTTGAGAGAAAATCTTCCAGGAATGACACTTGTGGAGTTTATTCAAAAGTTAGAAGAACAGGAAATGAAGGACAAGAGTAAAGCTAGAAGAGTTAATGTAACACAGGATCCTTCACTTTATGGTGCATCAGTTGTCACACCTCCTATTCAGTCTGCAAAAATACATACATCTTTTGTCTCAAGTACTACTGAGAGAACTTCAATACGATCTACATCTACTAGTTATTCTAATTCAAGTTCGTTTTATTTTGGGTATGAGAAAATGCCTGATTCCTCAGCTTCCACTCCAATTCAATTGAATACTACAAATCTAGGAAAAGTGACTATGGAGGCTGCCAGAGATCACATGTTAGTACTTTCATGAGTGGTAAGTGAGTATGATGAACAGATAGCTGGAAGGATAAGATATTCTAACCTTACTTTTGAAGATTACGAGCAGATAAATGATGATGAAATGGAACTAATTGACACACAATGAGCTTTGGCTAGTGCAATCAGAAGAATTAGAAAGTATGAGAAGAAAACAGGAAAAAAGTTCACTTTTGATCGTAACACAAAGATTTGATTCAATCCAAAAGCCACACAATGTTACAAATGTGGTGAATTGGATCATTTTGCTCGAGAATGCAAAAATCCAAAGAACCAAGGCAATTTGAATCCATTCAAGCCAAAAGAAGCTTATCAAAAGCAAAAGGAGAAGCATGAAGAATCAACCAAAGCTTTAGTTAGCCAAGCAGATGAAGGATATGACTGGGGCAAATAATATGATGATCTAATGGGTGATTTTATGGCTTCTATGGCTGAAGAATAAATCAAGGGAAAAGAAAAGGCTCAGGAGGTAAATAATGAACTTTTGGAGGTAATTGAAAAGTTGAAGGAATTGAATGCTCAACTGACTGCTGATAATCATGCAGGTTCTGTGCACCTCGAGTCAGTACAAAAGTTGAAAGTAGAACTTTCAGCAGCCAGAGCTGAGGCAGAAGTGCACAAAAGCAAGCTCGAGAATTATCAAAATTCTCAGTATGTTATCGCTTACCTTGCTGCTATGCAAAGGTCATCGAATGATACTACTGGCTTGGAATTTCATGCAGTACCACCTCCTCCAAGCTATGTTTCAAGGCCACAAATTGACCCTAATTTAGAAGAGCATCCAACTTCTTTAACTGAGTCTGAGTTTTAAAATGTTATTGCAAATGCTAGAGTCTTGTCATCTGATGAAAAGGTATCACTTAACAATGATGCCCCAATTGTCACACCCCTGCGCCGCGTGCGGAATCCACGGCGCGGTGACGTATGATCAGTTGAATCATGCACAAATATTGAATAAGAACAACCACAATGGATTACTAAGTTGCATAATGTTTAGACAATTGTTTAGTTACAGACAATCTATCTACCAAAAGAAAGACAACTACAGACCCAAAATATAGTTTACAAAATAAGACTTCAAACAAGACAATTAAACAATTAGGATTTTGTGTGTTTCTAATCCATCTTAGCATGTTTCTTCATCTTGTTCTATCTTAGAATGGTCTCCTTAGTTGTCCCTGAGAATGTCTTAAACCTGATTACCTGAAACACGTGAAAAGTAACTGTCAACTACAGACGTAGTTGGTGAGAACAATAGGTTTAAACATTTGTAAACATGAGTATATGATATAAGGCATAGGTAAGTTAAAGCATCATAAGATTCACACGGATGAGCTGCAACCCAAACTAACATCAAGTAAGAAAATGAGTGTAAACAGTCCAATCACTGTTCGCACGAAAGCCAACATATAATATCAAGTCCCAAAACATGTTTGGAGTTAGATAATACATCAGCAGTTTTGATAACCATATGACACCAGACCTGCAGTTGCCTTTTAAAAGCAAATTTAAAAGCCAACTCCATCCTGGATAAGAAAACAATGACACCAGACCTACAGTTAGCTTTTAAAACAAATTTAAAAGCTAACTCCATCCTGGATAAGAAACAATGAGTCCGCTTTCCCTTGTTGTGATCACCCAGTACTAACGACAATGAAACTTGATGGTTTTATAAGTTTGTTTACAACAATAGACACCATGTTTATGAATCTTACTTTAACCGAATGTGTTAATGCCTTAATTGATAACATGAACTGAAAACCTGGATTTAATCCCATGAATTAAATCCTTTGTTTTGAATACCATGAAATGAATCTCTTGATTTGAATACCATGAAATGATTCTCTTGATTTGAATACCATGAAATGATTCTCTTGATTTGAATACCATGAGCTGATTCTCTTGATTTGAATACCATGAAGTAATGACCTTGTATATCAACAAGGTTTGTAACAAAAGAGTTTTTATAAAATCCATTGTTTAAGAGTGTTTATCCTTTATAAAACATTCGAGTAAACCTATTATGAAACAGTTCAAGGGTCTTTATAAAACCTTTTTAGTAAAAAGAGTTTAATAGTTGATAAATCTTTTTAAAACAGTTGATAAATCCCTTGGATTCGTAAAATGAACCTGCAATGTTTAAAAGAATACGTACATCTTGTGTAATGAAGTACAATTGTAAACAACTGGTTTGATCACGTGTTCCACCCCAAAACAGTTATAAAACAGTAAAAGAGGGGCTAAAGTTCTCACCTGCCTGCAGTAGACTCTGAACTAAAACAGATAGCAAGTAGCAAACAGGACTTCTAATTGTTTCCTATAACATTGTAATCATACATAAGATATAGGATTTATAATTGTATGAACTTTGATTCATTGTTTGACTTGTGTTCTCTTGAAATTGATTATCACATGATAACTTGTTCTCATGATTATGATTGTTGTGAAAACTTGAAAGTTATGCTTTGAATTGCATGATTGATCATGGGTTAGCATGTATTGTGAAAAGATGTTCAATTGTTTAAGTCCTGTGATTGTGAATTGATCTTCATGATTATGGTTAAGTTACAAACTTAACCCATTTATGATCAATTCACAATTGTAATAATCGAGGGCCTCACATTGGGCCTTAAGCCCATGAAACCATGAGACTTAACAAATGCCATGGGCCATTTTAAATACAATGGGTCAATTGAATGTGGTGTGGGGCCCAGTGAATGTGACGTTGGCCTAACAACGAGTATATAACCCTTATAACATGCCAAAGACGATATCAACCCGATTAAAATCTTAGTGGCCGAATGGAATTTAATTGGGCCTAAAGGATTTGAGTTGGGCCAACCCGTGTATATGTAGGCCATGTAAGATTCCAAGGTGGTCTAGGGCCATCTAAAGGTCTTAATGGGTCAAGCTATTTCAATTGGGCTTGATCTTAACTATTGGGTCGAGTACTAATAAGATTGGGCCGAGTATGGTGGGGTTGGGCCGAATGGTTGATGGGCTGCCCACATCTAACAGCGAACCTTTTAGGTTTGAGGCTAGGTTCGCCGGTCAAGACCACCACCAAGGTTCGGTCAAGATTAATTAGTTAAGGTTCGCTCATGGTGAGCTGTTCAAGAGTTCGGTCAACAATCCGACGAACCATGCAGAGTTAGCCTTCCAAGGTTCGGCATAAGAGGGTTCGTGGCATCTAGAGTTCGTGGCTTGAACGAAAGTCTCATGTAGGTTCGTTAGCCTATACATGGTTCGGCAGCTTCACCCAGGGTTCGGTGACACCACGTTTCGGCTGAGAGAGTCTAGGGTTCGTGGTGGTTCGTCTGCATGGGTTCGCTAGTATGGATAAGTTCGGCTACAACCCTAAGGTTCGGCTTCATGACCTCGAAGGTTCGTAGCAATGGGGAGGTTCGTGGGAGGCATGATGACTCGAGACAGGTTCGGGAAGACCCCTAGGGTTCGGCAGAAACCCAACGAACCATGCAGGGTTCGTTCAGGTTTGCCATGATCCAAATGGTTCGGTCAGGAAACCTTCCTGGGTTCGGCTTCCTGCTGTGTGCAGCGAGCACTTCACGAACCTGCACTCATCACTTTCATTCGAATCTTGTTCTTTGATCCAACCATCCCCATGCTTCGAACACTCATAGATTAACACTCGAGGGTTGTTATTTCTACTGGAATGGACAAGAACCGTTGATGGCTAGGTTCGGACCATCTCACAAACAAAAACCCTATTTTCCAGATTTTTCAAGCTCCATTACCTCGAGATTGGCTGGATGAAGTTGCGAAATCCTTGTACTTTCGTGTAGAGGATGTCGGGGGCTTCGCGTGGACACCAAGAACACCAAAATCCGTTGAGAAACGAAGAAGATACGAACGTTTAAAGTTTGGAATTTTTAGAGAGAGGTGGGAGACGAAAATCTAGTGAGAGAAAGGGTTGTTGGTGATATTAATGAGCATTTAAGCCTTGTTCAAGGCTTTTATAGCCCGGGTGGTATTCGGGTTCGTTTCGGTTGCTCGGTTCGCGTTTCCGGAACGTAACGCGTATTTTACGCGTATTTAAAATAAAAGAGTTGTTAAACTCATTTAAATGATGAGTTTCAAAATTGTAAAAATATAAAATAATTAATTTAATTATTTTTTTACTCTTCATGCGTTGTCAGATCGTTAAACATTCGCAATTACGTGTATACCCGCAATCGCGTACGTTTTTCGATCGTATTAAATATTTAAAGCCGTTTAATCATAATTATAAGTTCAACATTCGTATCATTATGGATCGTCACCCATAACTATACTCAGTCTCGCTTACGTATTACGATTCTTGTTGAATTAATTGTCATAATATTCGTCTTAACACTACGCACCAACACTATCCTGTTATACCGAACGCAGTATATATATAGGGCTCACTCTCGCTGCCCACCACTGTTTCGATATAACACAATACTGTTCTTGCCTAGTGAACTCGACTGTAAATAAATAATACATACTTGTTAAATGATAAAGATTCTAACACACAAGCACATAATGAACACATGATTCACATTGACTGACTGAACATTGACACACACTGTTCTAACACTGTTCACGACTACATGACTAAATGCACAAATGTTACAGTCTCCCCTAGTTAAGGGAATTTCGTCCCGAAATTAATTAGCCGAAGATACTGTAAAAAGATGAGGGTACTTAAGCTTCATCTGGTCTTCACGTTCCCAGGTGAACTCAGCACCGCGTTTGCCCTCCCATCGTACTTTTACGATCGGGATACGGCTGCGTTTAAGTTTCTTGACCCCATGATCCATGATCTCAACTGGACGTTCTATGAATTGCATGTTGTTCTGAATCTGAATGTCTTCCAGTGGAATCTGAACATCATGATCCGCCAAGCATTTCTTAAGATATGATACATGAAAAGTATCATGAACATTGCTTAGCTCCACTGGAAGTTTGAGTTTGTAGGCTACGGGACCAATCCGTTCCAGGATCTCAAACGGTCCAACGTACCTTGGTGCAAGTTTCCCTTTCTTCCCGAATCGGACAACGCCTTTCCAGGGAGAAACTTTGAGTAAGACTCGGTCACCGACTTGGAACTCAAGCGGTTTCCGACGTCGATCAGCATAATTCTTCTGCCGATCTCGTGCGGCCTTAAGCCGTGACTGAATGATTGTGATTTTGTCTGATGTTTCCTGAATGAGTTCTGGTCCTACGACCTGTGAGTCACCAATCTCGGTCCAGCAGACCAGTGATCGGCACTTTCTACCATATAAAGCTTCGAATGGTGCACATTGAATGCTCGTATGATAGCTATTGTTATATGAAAACTCAATGAGTGGGAGATGAGTGTCCCAACTTCCACCGAAGTCAATGACACAAGAACGAAGCATGTCCTCAAGTGTTTGGATAGTCCTTTCACTTTGGCCGTCGGTTTGGGGATGATACGCCCTGCTAAGGTTAACACGCGTTCCCAAAGCCTTTTGCAATGATTGCCAAAAGCGAGAAGTGAAACGACTATCACGATCAGATATGATTGATGTTGGAGTACCATGACGTGTAATGATTTCGTTAATGTACAATGTGGATAACTTCTCCATCTTGTAATCCTCTCGGATCGGAAGAAAATGAGCAGATTTGGTGAGTCGATCAACGATCACCCAAATCGAGTCGAAACCTCGTGGAGTTCTCGGCAACTTAGTTATGAAATCCATGGAAATTTGCTCCCATTTCCATTGAGGAATTTCAGGTTGCTGTAGAAGTCCCGAAGGTTTTTGATGTTCTGCTTTGACCTTTGAACATGTAAGACATTTTCCCACATACAGTGCTATGTCTTTCTTCATTCCCGGCCACCAGTAAGATGTCCTCAAGTCTTGATACATCTTGTCGGCTCCAGGATGAACTGAGTATCGCGACTTATGAGCCTCATCACAGATGAGTGTGCGCAATTCTTCAGACTTTGGAATCCAGATGCGGCCGTTGAGATATAACACCCCATCAGCCCGAGGTTCTAGTTTCTTCTCAATGCCACAATCCAAGTCTGTCTTGAGTTGATTGTCTGTTACTACTTGTTGTTGTGCAATGCGAATCAAGTCTTTCAAGTTTGGCTGTGTGTTGATCTCCATGGCTCTTACACGAATTGGTTTGACTGGTTCCTTGCGACTAAGAGCATCCGCCACCACATTGGCTTTACCCGGATGGTAACGAATCTCACAGTTGTAATCAGTTAGAAGCTCAACCCAACGTCGTTGTCTCATGTTGAGTTCTTTCTGATTGAGAATGTGTTGCAGGCTCTTGTGGTCTGTATAGATGACACATTTAGTACCGTACAGGTAGTGTCTCCAAATCTTCAATGCAAATACCACAGCCCCTAACTCAAGATCATGAGTAGTATAATTATTCTCATGAACCTTAAGTTGTCTTGAAGCATACGCAATGACCTTGTCCCGTTGCATAAGTACACAACCGAGACCAAGGTTTGAAGCATCACAGTAGACAATGAAATCATCACTGCCTTCTGGAAGACTAAGGATAGGGGAGTTGCATAACTTCTGTTTAAGAAGTTGAAATGCATCTTCCTGTTTCTGTCCCCATATAAATGCTTGACTTTTCTGAGTCAATGTGGTAAGTGGCAAGGCAAGCTTAGAGAAATTCGCAATGAATCTCCTGTAATAGCCCGCCAGACCCAGAAACGAACGAATCTCTGTTGGAGTAGATGGAGTAGTCCAGTTCTTAATCGCCTCAATCTTTGCTGGATCTACATGTATTTCATCCTTGTTGATGACATGTCCTAAGAAGTGAACTTCCTTTAGCCAAAACTCACATTTTGAGAATTTAGCATATAGTTGTTCAGTTCTTAGTAACTCTAAGACTTTCCTCAAATGATCCTCATGCTCTTGTTCTGACTTGGAATAATTCAATATATCGTCAATGAAAACAATAACAAACTGATCCAAGTATGGCCTGCAGAGTCGATTCATCAAGTCCATGAACACTGCGGGTGCGTTGGTCAGCCCAAATGGCATAACCACAAACTCATAGTGTCCATATCGAGTCCTAAATGCAGTCTTTGGTATATCCTCATCATTTACTCTTAACTGATGATACCCAGATCGTAAGTCAATCTTAGAGAAGCAAGTTGCTCCCTGTAATTGATCAAACAGATCATCGATCCTGGGCAGAGGATATCTATTCTTGATTGTCAACTTGTTCAACTCACGATAGTCGATGCACATACGAAATGAACCGTCTTTCTTTCTGACAAAGAGAACCGGAGCTCCCCATGGAGAGAAACTCGGTCTTATGAAACCTTTGTCTAAAAGTTCTTGAAGCTGACTAGACAGTTCTTGCATCTCAGACGGTGCTAATCGATACGGTGACTTCGCCACTGGGTTTGCTCCAGGGACGAGATCAATTCTAAACTCCACTTGTCGGACTGGTGGTAGTCCAGGCAAGTCTTCTGGAAATACGTCTGGATATTCTTTGATAACTGGAACATCTCCAACTGCTTTCTTTTCAGGTTTCTTTTCCACTACATGAGCTAGGAAAGCATAATATTTCTTCTTCAAGTACTTCCTCGCCTTGATGCACGATACAATCTTCAATCCGCGGCATGGTTTCTCGCCGTAGACTATCATCGTTTCGCCGGACGGTAAGGGGATTCGGATAAGTTTCTCAGAGCATACGATTTCAGCATTGTTTTTGGATAACCAATCCATTCCTACTACAACTTCGAAGCTTCCGAGAGTCATAGGAATGAGATCGATGGAAAAGAGATGGTCATTTAATCTTAACTCACAAGCATGAATTATGGAATCTACAACTATGGTCTTACCATTTGCTACTTCTACAGTATAGGGAGCAGTAAGTGTGGATAGTTGCATATTAAGAAAAGAAGCAGTATGAGCAGAGATAAAACTTTTATCGGCACCAGTATCAAATATGATAGGAACATAATGATCATTGATAAGAAATGTACCCGTGATGACTGCCGGCTCTTCACGTGCTTCAGCAGTTCCAATGACAAAAGCACGAGCAGCAGCGGTATTGTTGTTGAGTTTTGGACACTGATTTCTGAAGTGTCCCTCTGCTCCACAATTATAACAGGTCCTTCCACCTGTAGCAGCAGTGGTAGTGGTAGCAGTAGTTGCAGCAGCAAGATGAGTAGATCTACAAGTAGCTGCAAAATGTCCCATACGCCCACATTTGAGACACTTCTTGCATGGAGTGTTGGGCAAATGATGATACTGGCATTTGGTGCAAAGTGGAAGAGGGCCAGTATAAGGCTTTCTGGTATTAACAGGTTGCGGCATAGCAGTAATGGGTGTAGCATGAGTAGGAGCAGCTGCAGTCAACACTGCAAAGTTCTTGATCGTCTTCTGTTTCTTTTTCTTATGATGGTGCTGTTCAGGCTTCTTGCCTTCCTCAATTTGTGCTCTTTTGAATCCCTTTCGGGTGAGCACTCCAGATTTCACATACTCTTCAGTAAGAGTAGCACCAAGTTGAATCGCGGCTTCGAGAGTAGTGGGGTTGATCCCCATAACAGTTCCTCTGACAACTAGAGGCAAGCCTTCAATGTATTTCTCTATCCTGCGGGATAGAGGAGTAACCAAGTGTGGTACCAGAATGCACAACTCATGGAATCGAGTTGTATACTTTGCGTTCTCTCCACTATCTTGCACCAGATTCCACATCTCCACCTCGAGTTTCTTCAGTTCATGACGTGGACAAAACTTTTCCACAAGCAGATTCTTGAAACCGTCCCACGGTAAAGCTAAAGCAATTTCACGTCCTCTGGTGTTCTTCTCAGAATTCCACCAGGTGAGTGCGCCTTTGTGAAAAGCGCTTGAGGCAATCTTGACCTTCAGATTCTCAGGACATCCAGTGAAGTCGAGAATGTCTTCAATGCTTTCCAGCCATTGCAGTAGGCCGGTAGCTCCCTCGGTACCAGAGTACTTAGGAGGCTTAGCATCGTTGAACTGCTTGAAAGTAAAGTTAGCAGTTCCAGCATTAGTGGCATTTGAGTTGTGTGCGGAATCACTGGTACTTCCCCGAAGATTCTGGGTGATATCAGTGACCATGCCAGGAATCACATCGCGCATATGAACCGCGATAGCTCGAGCAATCTTGTTGATCTCATCGTCATTGCCACTTGTTGAACCCCCTCCGTTAGGATCACGTCGGGGAGGCATTCTACGAATAGAAGCCACAAGCGGGTCAGTAATGAGGAAGGATACAATTGAATTTTCATGATAAGGTCAGTAATATATCCATACTACTAGTATTATCATTCAATTGTAATATGATCCAGTACACGTATAAGTTATCAACTTATTTGCATACTTATCATGTGAATATGTGCGATGTCCCATGATCTCTCCACCAAACCTACACACTGACATTTTCCCGGTATACCGAAAATAGTTTATATATAGGGCTCACTCTCGCTGCCCACCACCGTTTCGGTATACCACGATCATGCCCTTGCTAGCATTTGGCAACACGTTTGTACTGATTTTCAAGTGTGTTCCATTGATTAAGAATCCCATGATCTTTGATCAACTTGATCTATGATTGATTCCATGATTGAACTATGATTATGTTATGCGTGCACCTACTAACAGTTGTTAACATGTAGAACTACATCATACGTGTGCTCTACATTTTTCTTGTTAACTATGTTAGTAAGTACTAATTGTAACAACAGTGCCGAAATCGGTGCCGGAACAGTGATCGCAACAGTAGCATGAACAGTAAACAGACACCAACTATACACATTCCATTCTATTTCATGTTCATATTGATAGTCAAAGTCATTTCATGTTATCAAACAGCAGACTCATAAACATTTAGCAGAAACTAAGTACAGAACAATGGTTCTTGAGTCAGATAATTATCTGGCAACACTGAACCATCATGGGTTATTTGTTAGGATCTATTAGGATAGCACGTATGCGAGGCTAATCAAAACAATACAATAACAGTTGTTGTTACGGAATGTTAAACCGACGGACTGTTCGTATAGGTGACGATCTGTACGAATGGATCTGACAGTTTAATGATCTGAAACGATGATTGTAAATTAGACAACAAAATCAGAAAGTGAAACGTACGATCGTGTTCGTACAGTTAGCGCTCTGTACGAAGACGCGCGTAAGTGACGTTTTCTGACGAAACGAAAGACGACTCGAACGATAATAATTATAAGGAAATAAAATATTTCCTGTTTTACAATTTTGAAACTCATCATAAATAATTTAAAGCAAAACTATTTTAATTTTAGACGCGTAAACCATGATACGCGAATAAATAATAAAACGCGTAATATTTATGAGTTTCGATAAATAATTTAGGAAAATATCATTTAACGTCATTACTAGAAATAAACACTTCCCAAACACATAAAATATAACCTTTTATTTTAATTTCGTAATTTTACGCGTTACGATCCGGAAACACGTCGGAGACGAAAACCGTGCAACCGAAACGAACCCGAATACCCTCGGGGTATATAAACGATGAAAGAACACTTTTCTTTCATTTTTACACATCTCTCTCTCTCTCTAGCTCTCTCTCCCGTCACCTCTCTCTCTCTAAAATTCTTCATCTTCAACCTTCAAGATCTCATTCATTTGGAGACGAAATCGGGCGTTCTTGGTGTCCACGCGAAGCTCTCATCATCCTCTTCAAGGAAGTACAACCGATCTGTAGATTTGACCAACCGATTTCGAGGTATGGATGTTTAAAGGTTCGAATATTTAGGGTTTTTACTCATTTTATTGTGGTTGTCCGATCTACACACACATACACGACCGGTTTAGGATCTTGGTGCACTAAACACACATTTAGACAACCTTATAACATGAATGTCGACCCAAGGAACAACCTTACCCGGATTAGAGCTCGAAAATGGTGTTGTTGCAGGTAGGGTTCGTGAGTGAAGCTAGAAAAGATGGGGCGGCCGAACCTTTTTCCAGGTTGAGATGCAGGGAGCCGAACCCTTCTTGCCTAGCGAACCCTTCTGTAGGCCAGCCGAACTAGTAGCGAACCTGCCATGTTACACCAACCACCGAACCCTAGTAGTAACGAACCCTGCACCAGCATGGGGAATCTCTGCAACGAACCAGCACTGCACCTGCACCGAACCCTGTTATCCCTTCCGACGAACCCTTAGGACGAGACACGAACCATCAGGCAGCCACGAACCCTACACCTAGTTGGCGAACCCTCACGAACCCATGCATCAGGAACGAACCCTGGTTCGTTGGTCACCACAGCCGAACCCTAAGTGACATAGTGTTAGACGAACCCTATTAACCCCGAGCCTGCCTGGAGGTTCTTGACCGAAGCTTGTTGTTGACACCTGAACTAAGGGAGCCGAACCTTGACTATGGTTCGCTGGAAATGGCAGGTGGTCATTCGGCCTAAGCCCAAAGCCATTCAACGACGTGTTTGGGACAATATTCTAGTGTAATAGATTGGCCTAATCATGTGTGGCAACTAAATTGTTGTTACAGTATACTATCAAGTCCAAGGGATAAACAACCGGCCCAATGCTCGGCCCATATCCTTTCTCGGCCCAACACGCAGAGGTACCTATGAAATAGCCTAGGTCTAACAGAAACTATTCGGGCTACTGTCCTTGACCGGCCCAATCCCTAGTTTTTTGGCCATAATGATTAGAATAGCCCAAGTAATATTTCGGCCCAATTAAAATGTTAGGAATGAAATTGGTTCTAGACTTGACTCACACGTAGCTCGTTTAATTTAATTTGGCCCACATAAGCTCCTAAGGCCCAATAACCCTATGATTAGGCCCAATACCACTTAGTTGGGCTAAATAACCAAGGTTGACCCGTTGTACATTTGATTAAGTTAAATATTAATCAATTGGGTCACAAGAACAAGTTAGGCCTAATATAAAGCCCACAAGATCTAAACTTCAATAAAAGCCATATTAGGGTTAACTATAAATTTAACATAGGATATTCTAGCACACTTATGGTATGTAATCATTGTAGGGGACGATCATTTAATTGGTTAGACATAAATGAGTCTTCTTAAGCTAGGATATCAAGATCATGAGAGGAATACATTCGGAATGGAAAACAAGAACCTAAAGGTTATGGTTTAACTTAAATGTTAACACCTAAACCATTGGGAATTTCAAAGGCACATGATTAATCTAAATGGTTATTTACACCATCTAGGTTAATGACTTTATAAGCAAACAAGAGATCATTTGAAAATCAAAGTTCATTAAAGGGCCCAAGAATGGCCCAATGGGTTTAATATAAGCCCATCATGTTTAAATTACATTTTCTTAAATTAATTATGCTTTTCATAAAGGAAATTAAATTATAAACTTTATCAATATAATTAAACGATTTTCCTAAATAAATGATTTACTTAAAATGTAATAAATTGAAAATGTTTTATTTAAATACCTTAACGATTAATGTGGGATCTGGGTTACTAATGGGTAATAGTTTAACTTAGATAGAGGAAATTCTAGAAACACACTAGTAATCTAGGACACGTAGTTGCACATCGAGACCAAACCATAGATACGACAATTCCCGTATGTACTTATCGTATTCGAATTCTTTAAAATAACTCAGGTGTTAAAGATACTTAGGCAACAATCAAAGAGTGCGCTTATCTTTTGTGGTTCATTTCACGGCAACACAGGTGAGTTCATTGCCCCTTTTCTAACATTTTGTTTTAAAACGCGGGGCTGAGAAGCATGCGTAAACTGTTTACTTAAATTGTTTACTTTAATGCTTTTAAATTTATATGTTTTATATATATATAAATGTTATCCTAGACCATGTCTAGGAAGATTTTATGCAGGTTTATTAACTGATTTACTTATATATTAAGTGAATAATCAAGTTAAACTAAACTTTTCAATAAGTCAAAACATTTCAAACAAATCAAACTAGACATTTTGACAAAACAAGTGGGTGAATTCAAGGGATCAAAACAAACATTTTGACAAATCAAGTGGGTGAATTCAAGGGATCAAAACAAACATTTTGACAAAACAAGTGGGTGAATTTAAGGGATCAAACCAAGCATTTTGACAAAACAAGTGTGGGACATCAATAAAACAATCTTTGCAAAGACAACAATCAGTGTTCTACAAACCAAGTGTTTGTTGAACAATGAATCAAGTGTACAACCGATCAATGAATCTTGTATTCTATGATCAACACATCAAGTACATCTTGTGACAGAATCAGACGATCATTAAATCATTTTTAAGGGATAGTATGGGAAATATCAGAGATAACATTTGCCAACACATTGAATTCAGAAATCCTATATTTCAAGAAGTCCTAGCTAGACTGATTGACTTGTAGGTCTTATGTTTGATGATATTTACAGAATTCCCTAACTACTAAGTACCTAGATTGACAGACTAGTCTACTCGAGTATGACCATAGGCCCCAATCATAAGGACTTAGATTTTATTAAATGTTTATTTATTTATTTAATTAAGCATTTATTAAACTGTTTCTACAATTTCTGTAGTTGATCACTATTGTGATGAACTTAAGGAATCAACATAGATTCCAAATTGTGGTATTTACAGGAACAAAGGACTGACGAATCATTGGGTTAAAGGTAGGGGTAAAATGCTTAATTTTCATTAACACCAATGTCCCATGTGGATTAGTATGTGGTGGGACGGCGTCTGGGCGGGGTTGTAGCCTCGACTCAGGGGTATGCCCTATATATAAGCATACCGATCTGGATGATACATGTGATGTTAATGAGATTAAGGTTGTTACCCGTGGGTTAAACAAAGGTTTTGTGAGAACATTTGAGTCATTGTGAACAAGAGTGTGTGATAGGTAAAGATGCTTAATTATCATTAACAACAATGTCCTATGCGGATTAGTATGTGGTGGGACGGCGTCTGGGCGGGGTTGTAGCCTCGACTCAGGGGTATGCCCTATACATAAGCATACCGATCTGGATGATACATGTGGTGTTAATGAGGTTAGGGTCTTTACCAAAGAAGTTTTCAAATCATTTTCAAACACTAAACAATATGAACTCACCAACCATGTGTTGACTTTATTTTTGCATGACTTCTCAGGTGACGAACAGGTCAACTGAAGAGTCATTTCTTTGGATTAGGTTATCTGATAGAGGACCTAGCTTTTTGGACCTGCATATTTTGAAGCATCATTTTACAGTTTGTTTAACATATCTTGTGCAGCTACAAGATTGAAGAACTTATGATGTGATAGTGGGTTACATTGTTAAATTATAATTTAACTCTGTAATCCTATTTTATTTTAGCAAAGTTTCTCATTTTTATATCATGTGCAATGTGAACAATCTGATCAATCCGATTATCATTTCGATATCGCGCCTCGGGAACCTTCCGCCCGTCGGGGAAACCCGATCCTACCCCGCCGGCTCGGGGTGTGACACTAATGATGTAATCACTTAAGAATTTCACTTAAGGTTTACATTTACAGAATGTTCACAACTTGATTGATTCACCATAATGTTTGGTTCATCCAAGTTTGAATTGCACTATGATTTGATTCACCAATGATTGTTTCCCAAATGTTTGTATCCCATGTGTTTGACTAATGTTCCATGTTTCCAGTTGATCCCGAATCCTCACTCCAAATACAAACGCCGGATTCCCCCTAACATACTGAAATAAGCTTATATATAGGGTAAGCTCTCACCGACCCACCACTTACCTCAACACGTCAGCGTTAATCCGTCGTCTATATTTGGGGCTAAGATTCCAACTGTTGATTGACTATGATTGTTTCATGATTGCCTCTTGTTCTATGGATATGTTTATGATTATGTAAACCATGGTTCTTAATTTGCTTGAAATTAAAACCTTAGGTTTTAGCATGTGTGTCCTAGGTTAATTAACCTAGGTTCTCAATACTTACAGCATCGAGTATAATGATCTCTTGTGAGAACTTCAACTAAAGAATACTGTTACACAGATTCTAAGTTATAAAGTTCCTATGATAATGAACACCTGATAATGATAACAATGATAACAATGACAAGGATTTCAAATCAAGATTCTAAATTAATAGTTCTTGACCTTTGAATTCCTATAATGAGCATGACAAGGATTTCAAATCAAGACTCTAAATTAATAGATCTTGACATTTGAATTCCTATAATGAATATGACAAGGACTTTAGATCAAAGATACCAATCTTTGCCTCTAAATCCCATAATGAATATGACAAGGATCTTAGATCAAAGATACTAAATTAATAGATCTTTGCCTCTAAATCCCATAATGAATATGACAAGGACTTTAGATCAAAGATATCAATCTTTGCCTCTAAATCCTATAATGAATATGACAAGGATCTTAGATCAAAGATACTAAATTAATAGATCTTTGCCTCTAAATCCCATAATGAATATGACAAGGACTTTAGATCAAAGATATCAATCTTTGCCTCTAAATCCTATAATGATCTCTGTGTGAGAATTTCAAATCAAGGATACTAAGAATACAGATCCTTGCCTCTGAAATCCTTAAATGCATATGTGTGAGAATTTAATTCGGTTTCTAAAATTATAGAAGTCCGATTCAAATTCTTTGACTCGATGTCTAATCTTAGTAAAATGTCCCTAAGATCTTTCAAGCTTGATGTAGACTTAATGCTCACTTAAGTTACTTAGATCCTAAGTACCCTCAAGTCTATAGCACTTAGTCCTATTGGGTAGCTTAGGTTATAGTCTAGGTCATTAAACATTGGGTTTTTCCTAGTTCTCTACAACCAGTGCTCTGATACCAACCTGTCACACCCCTGCGCCGCGTGCGGAATCCACGGCGCGGTGACGTATGATCAGTTGAATCATGCACAAATATTGAATAAGAACAACCACAATGGATTACTAAGTTGCATAATGTTTAGACAATTGTTTAGTTACAGACAATCTATCTACCAAAAGAAAGACAACTACAGACCCAAAATATAGTTTACAAAATAAGACTTCAAACAAGACAATTAAACAATTAGGATTTTGTGTGTTTCTAATCCATCCTAGCATGTTTCTTCATCTTGTTCTATCTTAGAATGGTCTCCTTAGTTGTCCCTGAGAATGTCTTAAACCTGATTACCTGAAACACGTGAAAAGTAACTGTCAACTACAGACGTAGTTGGTGAGAACAATAGGTTTAAACATTTGTAAACATGAGTATATGATATAAGGCATAGGTAAGTTAAAGCATCATAAGATTCACACGGATGAGCTGCAACCCAAACTAACATCAAGTAAGAAAATGAGTGTAAACAGTCCAATCACTGTTCGCACGAAAGCCAACATATAATATCAAGTCCCAAAACATGTTTGGAGTTAGATAATACATCAGCAGTTTTGATAACCATATGACACCAGACCTGCAGTTGCCTTTTAAAAGCAAATTTAAAAGCCAACTCCATCCTGGATAAGAAAACAATGACACCAGACCTACAGTTAGCTTTTAAAACAAATTTAAAAGCTAACTCCATCCTGGATAAGAAACAATGAGTCCGCTTTCCCTTGTTGTGATCACCCAGTACTAACGACAATGAAACTTGATGGGTTTATAAGTTTGTTTACAACAATAGACACCATGTTTATGAATCTTACTTTAACCGAATGTGTTAATGCCTTAATTGATAACATGAACTGAAAACCTGGATTTAATCCCATGAATTAAATCCTTTGTTTTGAATACCATGAAATGAATCTCTTGATTTGAATACCATGAAATGATTCTCTTGATTTGAATACCATGAAATGATTCTCTTGATTTGAATACCATGAGCTGATTCTCTTGATTTGAATACCATGAAGTAATGACCTTGTATATCAACAAGGTTTGTAACAAAAGAGTTTTTATAAAATCCATTGTTTAAGAGTGTTTATCCTTTATAAAACATTCGAGTAAACCTATTATGAAACAGTTCAAGGGTCTTTATAAAACCTTTTTAGTAAAAAGAGTTTAATAGTTGATAAATCTTTTTAAAACAGTTGATAAATCCCTTGGATTCGTAAAATGAACCTGCAATGTTTAAAAGAATACGTACATCTTGTGTAATGAAGTACAATTGTAAACAACTGGTTTGATCACGTGTTCCACCCCAAAACAGTTATAAAACAGTAAAAGAGGGGCTAAAGTTCTCACCTGCCTGCAGTAGACTCTGAACTAAAACAGATAGCAAGTAGCAAACAGGACTTCTAATTGTTTCCTATAACATTGTAATCATACATAAGATATAGGATTTATAATTGTATGAACTTTGATTCATTGTTTGACTTGTGTTCTCTTGAAATTGATTATCACATGATAACTTGTTCTCATGATTATGATTGTTGTGAAAACTTGAAAGTTATGCTTTGAATTGCATGATTGATCATGGGTTAGCATGTATTGTGAAAAGATGTTCAATTGTTTAAGTCCTGTGATTGTGAATTGATCTTCATGATTATGGTTAAGTTACAAACTTAACCCATTTATGATCAATTCACAATTGTCATAATCGAGGGCCTCACATTGGGCCTTAAGCCCATGAAACCATGAGACTTAACAAATGCCATGGGCCATTTTAAATACAATGGGCCAATTGAATGTGGTGTGGGGCCCAGTGAATGTGACGTTGGCCTAACAACGAGTATATAACCCTTATAACATGCCAAAGACGATATCAACCCGATTAAAATCTTAGTGGCCGAATGGAATTTAATTGGGCCTAAAGGATTTGAGTTGGGCCAACCCGTGTATATGTAGGCCATGTAAGATTCCAAGGTGGTCTAGGGCCATCTAAAGGTCTTAATGGGTCAAGCTATTTCAATTGGGCTTGATCTTAACTATTGGGTCGAGTACTAATAAGATTGGGCCGAGTATGGTGGGGTTGGGCCGAATGGTTGATGGGCTGCCCACATCTAACAGCGAACCTTTTAGGTTTGAGGCTAGGTTCGCCGGTCAAGACCACCACCAAGGTTCGGTCAAGATTAATTAGTTAAGGTTCGCTCATGGTGAGCTGTTCAAGAGTTCGGTCAACAATCCGACGAACCATGCAGAGTTAGCCTTCCAAGGTTCGGCATAAGAGGGTTCGTGGCATCTAGAGTTCGTGGCTTGAACGAAAGTCTCATGTAGGTTCGTTAGCCTATACATGGTTCGGCAGCTTCACCCAGGGTTCGGTGACACCACGTTTCGGCTGAGAGAGTCTAGGGTTCGTGGTGGTTCGTCTGCATGGGTTCGCTAGTATGGATAAGTTCGGCTACAACCCTAAGGTTCGGCTTCATGACCTCGAAGGTTCGTAGCAATGGGGAGGTTCGTGGGAGGCATGATGACTCGAGACAGGTTCGGGAAGACCCCTAGGGTTCGGCAGAAACCCAACGAACCATGCAGGGTTCGTTCAGGTTTGCCATGATCCAAATGGTTCGGTCAGGAAACCTTCCTGGGTTCGGCTTCCTGCTGTGTGCAGCGAGCACTTCACGAACCTGCACTCATCACTTTCATTCGAATCTTGTTCTTTGATCCAACCATCCCCATGCTTCGAACACTCATAGATTAACACTCGAGGGTTGTTATTTCTACTGGAATGGACAAGAACCGTTGATGGCTAGGTTCGGACCATCTCACAAACAAAAACCCTATTTTCCAGATTTTTCAAGCTCCATTACCTCGAGATTGGCTGGATGAAGTTGCGAAATCCTTGTACTTTCGTGTAGAGGATGTCGGGGGTTTCGCGTGGACACCAAGAACACCAAAATCCGTTGAGAAACGAAGAAGATACGAACGTTTAAAGTTTGGAATTTTTAGAGAGAGGTGGGAGACGAAAATCTAGTGAGAGAAAGGGTTGTTGGTGATATTAATGAGCATTTAAGCCTTGTTCAAGGCTTTTATAGCCCGGGTGGTATTCGGGTTCGTTTCGGTTGCTCGGTTCGCGTTTCCGGAACGTAACGCGTATTTTACGCGTATTTAAAATAAAAGAGTTGTTAAACTCATTTAAATGATGAGTTTCAAAATTGTAAAAATATAAAATAATTAATTTAATTATTTTTTTACTCTTCATGCGTTGTCAGATCGTTAAACATTCGCAATTACGTGTATACCCGCAATCGCGTACGTTTTTCGATCGTATTAAATATTTAAAGCCGTTTAATCATAATTATAAGTTCAACATTCGTATCATTATGGATCGTCACCCATAACTATACTCAGTCTCGCTTACGTATTACGATTCTTGTTGAATTAATTGTCATAATATTCGTCTTAACACTACGCACCAACACTATCCTGTTATACCGAACGCAGTATATATATAGGGCTCACTCTCGCTGCCCACCACTGTTTCGATATAACACAATACTGTTCTTGCCTAGTGAACTCGACTGTAAATATATATTACATACTTGTTAAATGATAAAGATTCTAACACACAAGCACATAATGAACACATGATTCACATTGACTGACTGAACATTGACACACACTGTTCTAACACTGTTCACGACTACATGACTAAATGCACAAATGTTACACCGATCATCGAAGACATCACTGAGTCGGAATATTCTTGTGATATTTTGAGACAAAATGGATACAAAGGAAAAGGTGCTGAGAAAAAGACTATTGAAAACAAGCACTTAAAATCTGAAATTAAACAAGTTGAGAAGGTGGTAATTAAATCCACAAAGATTTCTAAACCAGTGACTAAAATTAAACCAGCCACTACTCTTTAACCGATTGTGTATGTAAGATCATCTAATACACATCAAGGAGAGTCTAGTGGAGATTTTAATAGAAAAATGTGATGTCTAAGAAAGTAGTAAAGGTGGATTTTTTTTCTTTGATAATTTTGGGGTTGGACACAAGGTTAAATCAAAGAATTTTCAAAAGAAATTGGATAATTCAAATAAAAGTTCAACTGGTTTAAGAAACAATAGTTCATCTTCTAAAGTTATCTCAAGATCTTTCAGTTCATCAAGTTTTTATGATGAATGTAGATTGCTCTAGATCGATCAATGTAACTCTATTAACAATTCAATCTATGCGGAATCTAGATTAAATCTATATGAATCAAAGATACAAAATCATTATGATAAACATCATGTAATCCCCAGGGTTTTCAGTTACGAATTCGAATATTGTAATCGAGTTTAATTCGAAAAAAAAAATTATATAATGGTCTATTTCATTAATAAAACGATAATAATAATAATAATAACACGTGACATAATCTAAGCCTTTTATAAATTTTATTTTATAAAAACTAAAATTCTTTTAAACTTTAAGAATGTTATAATAGGTTATAATGAACTAATAAACATTTTATTAGTAAATAGCCTATTATTAAAGTTAAAAAAATATATATACATATATACTATGTATGCATAAATAATAATAATAATAATAATAATAATAATAATAATAATAATATTAATATTAATATTAATAATAATAATAATAATAAGACATTAAAATTATAAAAAGGCTTTACAAACTATTTTATGTTATTTATAAAGTCTAAGTATTGAAAATAAATAAAAGATTTTATAAATTTTAAAACATAAAAAGGTTGTTTAATTAGGGGGGGGTTAAAAATAACAAATTACAAAACTAGTTTGTGAGAGGAGAAGGTTTAATCCTAGAATAAAACATGCAAGAAACCCGAGGGCTGAAACTGTAAATACCCAAAAGTGGGTTTCCTCCTCAACCCGTTTGATGCTCCAACGACCAAACTTCGACCCAAACTTATATCCGCTCGATTACAACCTTATTACAGCTCACTATCAGTCAATTTGGAAAGGATTCGAAGTTTGATACGATAACAATCATCAATTAATTCGATTTAACGCGTAAAATCACTTCCAATGAACCCGATCGACTAAGAATTTGAAATCCATTCGAACGCGTATAACACCCGAATCAAATAACATCATCTTCATCCCTTATCAATTTCGAGCAAGTCTGTGCAAGGAAATCGAGCGCATAACAACCGTTCATCGCGATTCAAACTCAAGAACGTGCGGTCTCTTCTGTGAACTCAAACACCCAAACTCTGTTAATCTAACAGGTAATCAATCACTCTATTCTACTCGTTTTTGGCTAAGGATTAATAGCCCTAAGTTGGATCGTTCTCATAAGCAACAGAACTGTTGAATTTGATGGAAGTTCGTTTTAGGGTTTTGCTGTGAAGGGGACGATTGTTGTTTCTGTATAAGAATGCTTGGATCGAACACCATGCAATAAAAGCCGGTCAAGCACAGCGGTAAGTTACTGTGTTTTGTGCGCAGGAGCTCGTGTTCCATTCCAAGCAGCAACAACTCCAACCAGGTTTTTTTTTTTTAGCTATTCAACTTAATACATTCACATTTTTATCAACATCATAAAAGCTAATTCTACATATTCTGTTAAAGATAAATTAAATCATGAACGTGATTTCTTTTATAAACTAATTTATTACATTACACTAAACATAAAAAAAATAAATAAATAAAAATCATATTCTATGTTTAAAAAAAAAGTATTTCTTTTTAAAACTGAAAAGGCTAAAACTTTTCTATTTACTTGACTTATTTTATTATTCAAACAAATTATGTGCATACTAAACAAAGTAAATTATGATTCAAAAATTACATTTGAACTTATACATATATACTTAGAAGTTAATAAAATACTTATATAAAACATAATTTTATTAAAGTACATAATTTTACATTTTAAAAGTTAATTAAACTTTTATTCTAAGTTATCTTTTTAAAACAAACTAAGTAACCATTGTATTTTTTTTTTTTAAATCAAGTTGTATAAACAAAACTTAGCTTTAACTTGAATTGTTTATTCAAATTTTTACTTAACCACCAAAAGAAACATTTTATTAAAGCTAAGAGTTTATATTAAATACAAGTTTTACAAAGGTTACATAGTTTGATGTTAAAAACAATTATTTTGAACAAATAATTGTGCTCTTTAATAAATATTCAAATAAATTGTTATTGAATTACAAACATAGAATAATTTTCTAAGTATTCAAAGCAATTTTATAATTACTCATAATTATATAAAGTTTTAAATGATTACTTTATACACAAACACTAGACATCATTTATAAACAAATACAAATAAATAATTAAACTAGAAAAGAAATGGAGGGGAAATTTAGTCAAGTAACATTCTTAGATATTTACTATACAAAATAATAAATAAGATGAATATAACATATTCTATTTTATTTATTATAAGAATATTATTAAAAATATTCTTAACAACTAGTCGAGTTATTTATACAATAACATTAATAAATAAAAAGAATATCTTTGATATTCTATTTTATTAATCAATATACAAGAACACTTATTCTGAGTATACATTCAAACATATATTCTTTAAACTAGGACTTCCATTAGAATTTCATAGTTCTAGGATCTTGAAATTTAAACTATAGGATGCTAAGACTTATTACTCAAACACTAAGGTGAGTAGATAGCTTTGCTCCTCAATCGTTATTCAAGGACTTGGAACTAGCTAAGCATTCAAACTAGTGAGTTTTCTTCACACTCCCTTTTACTTTTGTTTTTGGGATGTTACACATGTCATATTCAATCTATTATTCATTCAATCTATGATGCAAGCCTTAAACTAGTTAGCTTTATGTGTTAGAGGCTAGGCTTATACAATGTGTTAATTCTATGTGTGATTCTATGTGTGTTGCCAGTCAAGCAATCTAGTACTTAGTAGCCTAAGATGGTTAGATACTATCTTCGCAAAGGCTTTTGCCTTTGTGTGAAAAAGGTGAAAAGTACACCTAGCAAACTGGTTGAGTTATAACTGTTAATTTATAGTATGGCCATACTTGAATTCACATGTTGTAAGGATACTAGTTTGGACACAAGCAATTGTTATTCATTCATTCATTCATTCAATTTATTCAAACTTGTATTCATGCTATGCTTATGATACATATCTAGTTAGGCTATAGTTTGCATCCTTTTTATACCTATTATTTAAACTTTGTGTGTGAACTCACCAACTATGCAAATAGTTGACAAACTCTATTTTACATGTGTAATAGGATAAGGAAGCATGATGAAGACATAGGATAAGACTTAGTAGACCTAGTTAAATTTTAAACAATATTTTAGCATTCAGTTGTAACTATTTTGTATTCAATTCATGTAATGTAATTTGAATTTAATGAATGACATGTTGTATTGTTTTAATGATGATGCATTAAATATTGAAACACATAATAGCACCATGAGCTAATGAACAGTCAAGCTCGCGCTCCGACGTATTCCGCCGTCGGTCGAGGTGTGACAGAATTCCACTCCAGCGCGGCTGGCTAATCCCACATGGGTTGAGTAAGGGGAACGAAACTTCCTTATAAGAGGGAGTGGAGACCTTCTCTATTGGACGCGTTTTGAGCTTAGTTGGCTGTGGAGCACATGAAAACTCCACAGTTAAGCGTGCTCAGGTGGCAGCAATCCAGGGATGGGTGACCTCCCTGAGAAGTTTTCACCCGGGTAACCAAAAGCAAATCCGTGAGCCCGGTGGGGCAGAGCGGACAATATCCAATATGGTCGGCTGTTACAGATGGTATCAGAGACAGGGGCCGAATCCATGTGATCAGCGGGGACGCTGATTCCCTAGTGGGGGAGGAATTCCACTCCAGCGCGGCTGGCTAATCCCACATGGGTTGAGTAAGGGGAACGAAACTTCCTTATAAGAGGGAGTGGAGACCTTCTCTATTGGACGCGTTTTGGGCTTAGTTGGCTGTGGCGCACATGAAAACTCCACAGTTAAGCGTGCTCAGGTGGCAGCAATCCCGGGATGGGTGACCTCCCTGGGAAGTTTTCACCCGGGTAACCAAAAGCAAATCCGTGAGCCCGGTGGGGCAGAGCGGACAATATCCAATTCGGTCGGCTGTTACATTTTCATCCTCTGAACCATTTTATTACCTACTTGCACATTTGTCCATCTCAGATTCAGTTGAATCCTCTTCCATTTCATCCTCAGCCTCAACATTTGATGGTGATGCAGTAGTAGTGGTTTGTTTAGAAACAATTGGTTGATTAGGATAGATAACTTGAAGAGGCTCCAAGGTAGATTGAGCAGCACTTGGAGTTGCTTGTTCTTGATGATGAACTGAAGAAGATTGTTCACGAGATTGTTGAACTTGTGGATCTTGTGGAGGAGGAGGTGGTGGTGGTTGATCATCATCCATTTGTTCATTCTCAGAATTAGAATCTTCATTTCTCCATGCATCATTGAGTGGTGCAACATAATTGGCTCTTGCATAGTGACAAATCAAGTCTTTTGTAAGTGCAACATCATTACTCTTCTGATATGTCTTCACTTGTCCCAAGCTAGAGTCTGTCATGTGCTTTAACTTCAGCCTGTCATCCACAGCTCTTGGCAAACTCTATTCAGGAAATCTCTCATCAATAAGCATATGTACAGATCTTGGATACATCAAGAACTTGTCCTTGGCTTTTGTGATATTATCAGATAAATATCTGAAGATCATTGCAGAGAAGTTGATTGGCTTGTTTGATCTCATCAA
This sequence comes from Mikania micrantha, assembly GCA_009363875.1. Taxonomy (NCBI): domain Eukaryota; kingdom Viridiplantae; phylum Streptophyta; class Magnoliopsida; order Asterales; family Asteraceae; genus Mikania; species Mikania micrantha. The sequence goes on from CM018691.1 coordinate 96,174,880, forward strand.
ATCTCTCAACTCATCAAATGTCCCCTTCCTCATACTCATACAGTGTAAAAGTAGATGTGCAAGAAACTTATACTGAAGAGGCAACTTCCCTTTCTTGATAGAGTATTCTCTTTAGACTCCAAAATACTTGATTCTCAGGAAACATCCTTTAATACACCTCTCAGGAATCAAGGTCATTCCTTCAGGTTCTCCTCCAAACCTTAAGACTCTACTAACATTATCTTCACTGATTATCAACACTTGTCCAAGCACACTGACTTCAATAACAAATACATCATCAACAGTGATCAATCTATCTGATTCCCAGAAACTCTAAATATGAGATCGATAAATGTGACAATGATTAGAGATAGCATAACTAATCCTTGATCTTCTCAGAAACTTGATCATAGGTCTAAAATCCCATTCTTCGTTGTAGGATCCAAATAAGCACAAAGATTGTGTTTATCACTAAATGTTAGGTTTGCCATATATGCAATTAAAACAATCATATATCATAAACAAAATTCAATTCAAGATTAAAAATTTTAAAAATTTCTAAGTCCTAAGTCCAGCGAACCTTTCCCCTGTACCGAACCTTCACATATGAACGAACCTTTATTACAGACAAACCTATTTTCAAGTTCACGAGCCTATATGTCAAACGAACCTAGTTTACAGATGCAAACATTTGGTCAACCGAACCTTTGACAATTAAAGGTTCGGTCATTCATTTAGAAAAGGTTCGACCCGAACCTTTTTTAAGTCAAACGAACCTGTAAACTCAACGAACCTGTTTGAAACCCAAATCAAAATTCAAATTTATGAATTAGACCAAATTAAACACATCCATAGGTTTGCCATTAGTCGATTAAGAAATTTAATAAAATCATTTATATCAAACTTTGATTAAAAATGATTCTTTCAACAATTTAGAGGTTCGACTAACCGAACTTAAAACCTAGATTTCTACAAATCCAGCAGGTGAAAATTCAATCCATATACCTTTTTGGAATCACCACAACATGACAAATCTAATGATATATGGCAAGCACTCAGATAATCACAGATTTGAAAAATCAGTTTCAACACACAGAGGTTCGTTTCTGAGCAACAACAGTGAAAGTGATGAAGCTAATACACGAATCTTTGAACTTATACTTCCACAAGGTTCAGGTGAACCTTTGAACAAGCCTTTGAACGAACCTCTTGAACAAACCTTTGAACGAACCTGTGAACAAACCTTGTTTGACAAACCTGTGGACAAACCTTCTGAACGAACCTCCTATCAAATCTTCTGGACGAACCTATGAATAAACCTACAATAGGTTCGGCCCACCAATTTCACAATTTTTCACAAACTTTTTGCCATTTTGACCTTTACAGATTTAATGAAAAAATTTTGAAATAAAACAAAATTTGGTGTTTCAGAGTTGAAAACATACAATCAATAATTATGGATTCAACATCAGATATAAACAAAAATCTTTTTGGGTTTTTAAATTTTATATTAAAACACACTAAAATTTAATTTTGTAAGAAAAACTAAAATGAAACATGAAAATGAATAAAAACAAACACATATTTTTGGATAGAAAGATCCAGACATGAGATCATATTGTATTACAAACATCTGCACAAACTGATTGAGTTAATGAATGTATTAATTAGTAAGTCACAATTCAAAGATGATTGTCAGTATATGAATCCAAATTAAATATAATTACTTAGTTAAGATATTAAATGAAATCAAAACAATCACATACTTTATGTTTCTCATTCACTTGAACACATCCCCGTTTTGTAAATTATTAACCAAACAATGGTGTACTTGAAACAATTTGATTCAAATATGTAACTAGTTTGATCATGCAAAAACAAGATAGAATATCTTTTTAAAATAACAAAATGTAAAACAAGTTGAAATTGTTCAAGATCTTGGAATCAAGGTTAATACTTTCATGTGCACAAATGATCCAGATAATGAAAGAAACAATAATTTAAAATTAAGATTTTAACAATCAGATCGATATTCTCATATACACAGAGATTGTCCAAATCTTAATCAAACCAAGAAAACAAATTTGAATTATTCAAAGCCTTAACAATCAGGTCGATACGTAAAGAATGTTTCAGCTTTGAACAAAGATAAAAGAAAAAAAAAATTTAAATTTCTTTTAAAAATTGAACAACATGATCAAAAACTAGCAATTAAGTAATCTTATATCAAGAAACCATCATTGTAAGATTAAAAACCACGCTTTCAGGACAAAACTAAGCACTATATCCTAAGCAACTGTATCCCACAAAGTATGATCATAATTTTGTCAAATATTATCTCAAGTAAGTTATAAACCTACCAACATATCATACTCAGTAATTGTAAATGCTCTTCTGATTGCTACAATGTACCATCATTTCTCACTAGGTCGAATCAATTTCTCAAATTTTTATTTTTCAATGTTTTTGTATTTTAAAAATTTTATATTGTTTTGTGTTTTTGATTTTTCAAGTGTTTTTTATTTTTTCAAATTTTCTCCCCCCTAAAACACAAAACAAACAAAACAAAAATATTTAAAAAATTTTCTGATGTCAATTCAATAAAAATCGATTATGAAGGTAATTGATTTGATATGACCCCACCCATGACTCGAATTCCATTAAGTTTGAGTAAATACTCAAAACGAGTTCAATCAAAGGCCTTGGTGAGAAGGTCTGCACGTTGCTCAATTGTGTGTATCTTCACCACATCAATGAGTTTCTTTTCATAGCAATCACGTATGAAATGAAACCGGATATCAATGTGTTTGGAACGCGAATGATACACTGGGTTTTTAGTAATAGCAATGGCAGCCTCGTTATCAACATGAATAGGGGTATTAAGAAAATTCAAACCATAGCCTCTCATTTGTTGTTGTATCCACAACACTTGTGAACAACAACTGGCAGCAGCTACATACGCAGCTTCACAAGTTGAAGTAGCTACTGAAGTTTGCTTTTTTACATTGCCAAGAGACAAGTCTTTCCCCCAAGAATTGTGCACCACCATTTGCAGACTTAGCATCTGTCTTACATCCTCCATAGTCGGAGTCACTGTAGGCATTGAAGGAAAAGTTATCATCGTTAGGATACAACTGACCGGTGTCTAGTGTACCCTTCAGATAACGAAGAATCGGTTTGACTACTATAAGATGTGACACCTTAGGTTTAGATCGATATCAGGCACAAATACTTGTAGCAAAAACAATATCTGGCATTGAGGCGGTCAGATACATCAAATTTCCAATAATTTGTAACATCCCAAATTTTCTAATACAAGTCACTTAAACGTACAAATGGGTAACGAATAATAATCTTGAAGGAAAATAGACGAAAAATAACCAAAGCGGGGCTTAGAGATCATGTACTCGAAATGGGGGAGATTTCGAGTACACCATATTTCGTGTACATGAGTTTTCGAATACAGGGACCCTCCCTATAAATACCAGTGCCTTGGGAATGGTGCGAACCTTTGGCTGGAAGCACATTCTCCCGAGTACACGAAGTAGAGTCCCGGAACTTCAAGGATCGAGCTTTTAATCGACCAAACAGAAGAGGAAACGCACGAGGATCTACAGGAGTGCTCATCTACCTTCAAGTAAGTGATCCAAACTGAAAAGTTAGGATTCTTGTACAAAAATTAGGATGGACATACAAAAGGGAAATTATGCATAAAGCTCACACCTTTATGCATAAAGTTCGGGACTCTGAGGTTCGAGTATGTAGGTAACACCCTAAGGAACCTAGAACTAGCTCCCCAAAGCCTTAGATGAAATTCTAAGATGTTTTATGACGAAAGTGATGAGTACACGAAACCCTGCACAAGGGGTACTCGAAATCATAATTAGAATTTCGAGTACAAGGCCATTTCGAGTACAAAGACTAGTTCGAATAACGAAAGGGTATTTCGAATACACAGAACATTTCGAGTACACTGGCTATTTCGAATACACAGGTTAATTCGAATACAGATGATGGTTTCGAGTACCAGCTATTTCGTGAACTATGGGATTTCGTGTACATGGGAACTTAATGCATTCCAAGAGTTTCGAATACTTAGCTAAGTTTCGAGGACTTGGATTTCCTTAAGGGGGAACTAGTTGACTATGAGGACTTAGAATATATCCTAAGTCTAAGAATGGTATGTGATGAGACAATATACTGATGTAGGTTCCCAGGTTTTGACTAAGGAGTTCGGTTAAGAAGACAAGGAGCCATTATCAGGTGAGTTCTAGATGCCCTGTTTCACACTAAATGTTTTGGGCTGGCATACATGCTTACTATTATGTGAAAATGTTATGTGTTTATGTTATGATGATGCATGTTATGCCATGATTATATATGAATTATGTATGATGAATTGTGCAAGTATTATGCTAAGTAGGATGAACTTATGATGAACAAATGATGAATGAGTTATGAAGAGATAACATGATGAAAACTGTATGATGACATGCAATATGATGATAACTATGACAATAGTTAGTAGATGCCATGATGATGTCCTAGAGTGCTAGGATGAGTATATGATATGATGTTAATGATGCTAGCATGCGATGAAATGTTATGATATGATATGTGCCTTTGTTGTTAGGGCAGAATGCTATGATGATAAGATGCTAGTATGAACAGTTCATGAATGCCAGAATGTATGATCTGATGATATGATGATAGCATGATATGTATTCATTGCTAGTGGGTTATGATGATATGATGAAATGATACTGGCATGACATAATATGATGAGTCCTGTGATATTAGGACAAAGTGATGATGTTATGATGATAAGATACTAGCATGAAATGTTATAATGTTACGAGGAATACGATGAATGATGATATGATGCTAGCATGTCCTGTATGATGAACGAATGATGTTCCTACACGTGTTATAGGAAAATGTACGAATGATAGTCAACCACAACTATAACTGGGTATGATAGTCAACCACGACTATAACTGGGTATGATAGTCAACCACGACTATAACTGGGTATGATAGTCAACCACGACTATAACTGGGTATGATAGTCAACCACGACTATAACTGGGTATGATAGTCAACCAAGACTATAACTGGGTATGAAGCCTTGTGCCGGCATAAGCCCATTGTTCGTATGGTGACAGTGGAACGTATGATGAGGAGGTTAAGGATGTTATGTGCTAAGGTTATGGACTATGTGTATGAAATGATGTTTATGTTAAGTATGTTTAAAGTTGTTTTATGAAAACTAGAACTCACCAGCGTAAGCTGACTAGATTTAGCATGTATGTCAGGTTGAAGGTATGATAAGAGAAGGCATGGAGCTCGGGCATCAAGTCAGATGATCTGTTGGTTTTGGCAATTCGATAAGATTTTGATACAGACACTTTATTGAATTATGTTTATCAAACTATGTTTACATTTCCGCTGCATGATTATGAAAGTTTTTAGTTTAAGAGCTATGTGTTTTGATGAAAACCAACCTCTGCGAGGCGCCAGGTTTCGGGGGCCCACAAGTTGGTATCAGAGCCATAGTTTGATAGATCTTAGCATCCCAAATTCTAAGACTTAAACTGAGAATGGGATTAAAGGATGTGGATTGCCAACCACGGATGAACGGATGCCACGAGCTGAATGTTATGTACGAGTTAAGGCGTAGATCTAACGTTAGAAAGGTAGTTAGTGTCATGCACATTGAGGAGATGGGATGGGAAACGTTTAGAGCCTATGAGTTGGGTAAATGGTTAATAACACCTGATCAACGTCATTAACTATTTACAAAGCTTATTCCGTGCTAAACTGATCCTGTACTAACTCATCAATTGTTGCATTATGTAGAAATTTTAGATGGCTGGACAAAAGGGTAGACCACGTAAGCAACCACAGAAACCTGAAGAACCACGTGTCGAGGATGAAGAACCCGTCAATGAAGACGACCAAGAGCACAACGAGCAACCAGAGAATGAAGAAGAGTTCACTCTTGAACCTATCGTAGTGAAGGCTATTTCTGATGAGGTCTGCAAGATCATGGATGAGAAGCTACCAGCCTTGATTGCTAAGGCACTAAAGGATGCTCTGAAAGACAAGTCTGAGGGAACTAAGGAGAGCACCAAAGAAGATGATGTGGTGATCATCGAGACTAAGAGCGACTACTCTATGACTGGGAAACTGAAGGGCTGTGAATACAAGTCCTTCAAGGGATGTAACCCACCGACCTTTGATGGAAAGAAGGATGCTGTGGCCACCTGCCACTGGATTTCTGCGATGGAGGCTGTTATCTCCATCAGTGAGTGCCGAATTGATCAAGCTGTCAAGTTTGCAGCTCACTCCTTTGTCGAGGAGGCACTACACTGGTGGAACACCATTAAGCAGTCCAAGTCTATAGCTGATATGGAGAAGATGACTTGGGACGATCTCAGGGAACTGGTCGCTAAACAGTTCTGTCCCAAGAACGAACTGGATAAAGTTGAAAGAGAGTTTCTGGTGCTGAAAGTTGGAAGCCTGAATCACAGGCAATACACTTCGCGGTTTAATGAGATGGCGAGACTTGTGCCTCATCTAGTCGCTACTGAGGAAAGGAGAGTGAAGTTGTACATGGAGGGTTTGCCTCCAAAGGTCAGAATTCATGTCAAGGCCAATGCTCCCAAGACCTTCGACTCCACTGTTGAACTCAGTGGGATAGTTTGGGATGATGTTATGTCTGCTGAACCAGCCAAAGAAGAAGCAAAAGTGAAAGAGTCTTCCGGGACTAAGAGGGGTCGAACTGACCAACGAAAGTTTTCAAGCAAGAGGTTGAAGCATGAGGATGTGAACCGATGTAACAAGTGTGGTAAAGTTCACGTTGGACAGTGCTTGGTGGGCACTAACTTATGTTTTCGATGTGGGAAGACGGGACATTTTTCCAACAACTGCCTGAGTGCCACCAGATGCTACAACTGCAACGGGTTTGGACATTTGTCCAAGGATTGCAGACAACCACGGGCTGATGCTTCGGGCTCGGGTAAGAAAGAGGAGAAAGGAAAGGAGAAGTAGAAGTAGAAGGCTAAAGCACGAGCCTTTACGATGACGAAGGATGATGCGATCGACGACCCCGATGTGGTCACAGGTACCTTTTCTATCAACAATATTCCTGCTTCTGTATTGTTTGATTCTGGTGCCAGTATGAGTTTTGTGTCTTCTACTTTCTGTGATGGGTTATCTGGGAAGGTTAAGAAGATAGATCGGGTATTTTATGCAGAGACGGCTACTGGTAAGATGACCAGGGTGACTGAGGTTATTGATGATTGTTATGTTGAGATAGAAGGTCATAGCTTCCCTGTCCGATTGTTTCCGATAACCTTAGGAGGCTTCGATGTAGTTTTGGGTATGGACTGGTTAGCCAAATATGAGGGTAACATTGTATGTCGACGAAAGATGATATGTTTACGTGCGATGGATGGGAGTTCCGTAACGGTTTATGGTGATAGAACGATGTATGCGCCGAAAATCATTTCGATGATCAAGGCTGATGATATGATGAGGCGGGGGTGCGGTGCCTACTTGGCCTATGTGATTGAGGAACGTAATGATACGAGGACGATTGATGATGTTCCTGTGGTGCGTAACTTCCCCGATGTATTCCCTAAGGAATTGCCTGGATTACCACCTGAGCGGGAAATTGAGTTCCAGATCGGCTTAGTGCCAGGGGCACAACCCGTTGCCAAAACACCTTACCGTCTAGCTCCAACTGAGATGAAGGAAATGATGACCCAGCTACAAGAACTCCTCGATAAAGGTTTTATACGACCGAGTGTCTCTCCGTGGGGAGCTCCGGTGCTGTTTGTTTAGAAGAAAGATGGAAGTATGCGTATGTGTATCGATTACAGGGAACTGAATAAGTTGACCGTAAAGAACAGGTATCCTCTACCTAGAATTGATGACTTGTTCGATCAATTGCAAGGTGCAAGCTGGTTCTCAAAGATAGATCTCCGATCCGGTTACCATCAGTTGAAAGTTCGAGAGTAGGATATTCCAAAGACTGCTTTCCGTACGCGTTATGGACATTACGAGTTTCTCGTTATGTCGTTTGGATTGACGAATGCTCCCGCAACATTTATGGATTTGATTAACAGAGTGTGTCGACCGATGCTGGACCGATCGGTGATAGTGTTTATTGATGATATTTTGATTTATTCAAAGAACGAGGGAGACCATGCTTGCCACATACGTGAGGTATTGGAGATCCTAAGGAAAGAGAAACTTTATGCTAAATTCTACAAATGCGCTTTCTGGTTTCGAGAGGTACAGTTTCTGGGTCACGTGGTGAACCCAGAAGGCATTATGGTGTATCCAGCTAAAGTGGAAACGATTATGAAATGGAGTCCTCCGAAGTCACCTACGGAAGTACGCAGTTTTCTTGGTTTGGCCGGTTACTATCGGAGATTTATTCAAGACTTCTCCAAGCTAGCGACGCCGTTGACAAAGCTCACAAGGAAAGATGTAAAGTACGAATGGGGCCCGAACCAAGAACAAGTGTTTTCAGTGCTAAAGGAGAAACTTACCCAAGCTCCTGTCCTGGCACTGCCGGATGGAAACGATGATATTGTTGTGTATGCCGATGCGGCACGACAAGGGTTGGGATGCGTACTGATGCAAAGGGGAAGGGTGATAGCTTATGCTTCGCGCCAGCTAAAGATTCATGAGGCTAACTACCCGACCCACGATCTTGAACTCGCAGCAGTAGTGTTTGCATTGAAAATATGGATGCACTATTTGTATGGAGTAAGGAGTACCATCTATACCGAGCATAAGAGCTTGAAGTACTTCTTCGAGCAAAAGAATTTGAATATGAGGCAGAGACGGTGGCTTGAGCCGTTAAAGGATTATGATTGTGATATTTTATATCACCCGGGAAAGGCCAATGTGGTAGCGGATGCGTTAAGTCGCAAGACGGATCATCCTGCCATATGGGTAAAATCGTATAGTTTGGTGATAACGTCAGACTTTCTGAACGAGCTCAAACAGGCGCAATAGGAAGGGTTGAAAGAATAGAACGTGGGTTTTGAACGTGTCTTCGGGCAAGTCAAGAACTTGGAAGACAACGATTTCGGTATAAAGATACGATTCGATCGTATATGGGTACCCAGAAATGGGGACATTCGGTCAAGGATTTTAGATGAAGCCCACAAATCACGTTATTTGGCTCATCCCGGTGCGACGAAGATGTATCAAGATCTTCGAAAGGATTATTGGTGGCCGGGCATGAAATTTAACGTGATGCAGTACGTGAATAGGTGCCTTACTTGTGCGCAAATGAAGGCTGAACATCAGAAACCCTACGGATATGTGCAAGCTCTTGAGGTACCAGAATGGAAATGGGAACACATCACCATGGATTTCATCTCCAAGCTACCGAGAACAGCTAAACGACATGATACCATTTGGGTGATTGTGGACCGACTGACGAAGAGTGCACACTTTCTTCCTATCCGGGAAACATATACGTCCGAAAGGTTGTCTGAGTTGTTCGTGAAAGAGATTGTGACCCGACATGGAGTTCCTGTCTCCATTGTGTCAGATCGAGATACGAGGTTTACTTCCAGATTCTGGAAGCAGTTTCACAATGCTATGGGAACGAGACTGAACATCAGTACCGCCTATCACCCTCAAACGGATGGACAGTCGGAAAGGACTATTCAAACGTTGGAGGATATGCTGAGGGCGTTCATCATCGATTTTGGAGGAAGCTGGGATGACCACTTGCCATTGGTGGAGTTTTCGTACAATAACAGCTATCACTCTTGTATCGGAATGCCCCTATACGAGGCGTTGTATGGAAGACGATGCAGAACCCCGGTATGCTGGGGTGAAGTTGGACAGAAAGAGATGGGAAACAAGGCTGCCGTGAACGATATGGCAGAAAAGCTACAGGTGATAAAAGCACGTATGAAAGCTGCACAAGATCGCCAAAAGTCCTACGCTGACAAGCGCCGAAGACCGATCGAGTTTAATGTTGGCGATCGAGTGTTGCTGAAAGTGTCACCATGGAAGGGAATCATTCGATTCAGAAAGAGAGGAAAGTTGAGTTCGAGGTACATCGCACCGTTTCAGATAAAGGCAAGGGTAAGGAAAGTCGCGTATCGATTGGACCTACCAGAGGAGCTGAACGGGATTCATCCTACCTTCCACGTGTCACATCTTAGGAAGTGTCTGGCAGATGAGCTAACACACGTTCCTTTGGATGACATTGAGGTAGATGACCGGCTGAAATACATTGAAGAACCAGTTGCCATCGTGAATACGAAGGAAAACAGCTACGGAATAAAACGGTTCGTCAAGTCAAGGTTCAGTGGAAGCATCGAAAGGGTTCAGACGCGACATGGGAGACGGAAGATGAAATGAGGAGGCTGTATCCTCGTTTGTTCGATGTGTAACGAGGCAGGTTTCGGGACAAAACATATTGTAAGGAGGGGAGACTTGTAACATCCCAAATTTTCTAATACAAGTCACTTAAACGTACAAATGGGTAACGAACAATAATCTTGAAGGAAAATAGACGAAAAATAACCAAAGCGGGGCTTAGAGATAATGTACTCGAAATGGGGGAGATTTCGAGTACACCATATTTCGTGTACATGAGTTTTTGAATACAGGGACCCTCCCTATAAATACCACTGCCTTGGGAATGGTGCGAACCTTTGGCTGGAAGCACATTCTCCCGAGTACACGAAGTAGAGTCCCGGAACTTCAAGGATCGAGCTTTTAATCGACCAAACAGAAGAGGAAACGCACGAGGATCTATAGGAGTGCTCATCTACCTTCAAGTAAGTGATCCAAACTGAAAAGTCAGGATTTTTGTACAAAAATTAGGATGGACATACAAAAGGGAACTTATGCATAAAGCTCACACCTTTATGCATAAAGTTCGGGACTCTGAGGTTCGAGTATGTAGGTAACACCCTAAGGAATCTAGAACTAGCTCCCCAAAGCCTTAGATGAAATTCTAAGATGTTTTATGACGAAAGTGATGAGTACACAAAACCCTGCACAAGGGGTACTCGAAATCATAATTAGAATTTCGAGTACAAGGCCATTTCGAGTACAAAGACTAGTTCGAATACACATAACATTTCGAGTACACTGGCTATTTTGAATACACTGGTTAATTCGAATACAGATGATGGTTTCGAGTACCAGCTATTTCGTGAACTATGGGATTTCGTGTACATGGGAACTTAATGCATTCCAAGAGTTTCGAATACTTAGCTAAGTTTCGAGGACTTGGATTTCCTTAAGGGGGAACTAGTTGACTATGAGGACTTAGAATATATCCTAAGTCTAAGAATGGTATGTGATGAGACAATATACTGATGTAGGTTCCCAGGTTTTGACTAAGGAGTTCGGTTAAGAAGACAAGGAGCCATTATCAGGTGAGTTCTAGATGCCCTGTTTCACACTAAATGTTTTGGGCTGGCATACATGCTTACTATTATGTGAAAATGTTATGTGTTTATGTTATGATGATGCATGTTATGCCATGATTATATATGAATTATGTATGATGAATTGTGCAAGTATTATGCTAAGTAGGATGAACTTATGATGAACAAATGATGAATGAGTTATGAAGAGATAACATGATGAAAACTGTATGATGACATGCAATATGATGATAACTATGACAATAGTTAGTAGATGCCATGATGATGTCCTAGAGTGCTAGGATGAGTATATGATATGATGTTAATGATGCTAGCATGCGATGAAATGTTATGATATGATATGTGCCTTTGTTGTTAGGGCAGAATGCTATGATGATAAGATGCTAGTATGAACAGTTTATGAATGCCAGAATGTATGATCTGATGATATGATGATAGCATGATATGTATTCATTGCTAGTGGGTTATGATGATATGATGAAATGATACTGGCATGACATAATATGATGAGTCATGTGATATTAGGACAAAGTGATGATGTTATGATGATAAGATACTAGCATGAAATGTTATAATGTTACGAGGAATACGATGAATGATGATATGATGCTAGCATGTCCTGTATGATGAACGAATGATGTTCCTACACGTGTTATAGGAAAATGTACGAATGATAGTCAACCACGACTATAACTGGGTATGATAGTCAACCACGACTATAACTGGGTATGATAGTCAACCACGACTATAACTGGGTATGATAGTCAACCACGACTATAACTGGGTATGATAGTCAACCACGCCTCACCCTCAACTTATATAATGTCTCCAACCTATTAATAAACAAAATAAAGTTTTCATAAGTTTCTGATTTATGTTTCAAAAACGTAACCCATAAAAATCTTGAAAAGTCATCAGTCACCACAAAACAATAAAAATCACCACCTATACTCTTCACATTAATGGGTCCAAAAAGATCCATATGAATAATTTCAAGGGGCATGCCAACAGAAAAAAATTTCTTTGTTTTATTAGACTTCCTTTTCTGTTTACCCATTTTACATGAAACACACACAACCGGAAGTTTAAAATGTTTTATAGGCACACCATCAACTAAATGATTATGCACTAGATGATTCATTTTCCGAATGTGGATATGTTCCATCCGCCAGTGCCATGAACATGTATCCTATTCTGTAGCTTTGGGCACTAGGCACGTTTCCACATTACTTACTGTCTCCGCTTTTGCCATCTCAAGCACATAAAGATCCTTGCTACGCTTAGCTTTCATGAGAATCCATTTTTCTGAAATCTTGAATCCTTGCTTGAGCACGTAACACCTTTCTTTGCCAAACATCACTTTGTAATCTTTATCACAAATCTGCGATACACTCAACAAATTGTTAGTTATTTCTTTACATAAATTAACATTGTCAAAAGAAACCTTCCCATTTGTCAAACTACCAATCCCTGTAATTTGTCTTCCTTTGTCTCCAGTAAAGTTCACATAGCTCCCCTTCATAAGCTTTACATCTCTTAACAAGTTCAATTCACCAGTCATATGGCGGGAACATCCAATATCAACAATACAACAATTGCTAATATGGCCCATGTATGTAACATGCACAATAAATTAAAAGAAACTTGTCATTATTCAAAAGGGATGACCCCCGCCATTTCGACATCGAGTCTCCCGGAATGGACACTTTCCATTCTTCTATGATGACCTTATAGAATAACCATCATCACTTGCGTCCTCCTCTTTCTTAGAGAATTCATCACCCGATATTTTCTTGAGTTTCCAAAATGATTTAGATCTAGTTGGTTGTTTTGAAAATGAAAATATTGAAAAAAAAAATTTTAAATGACTAATCATCAGATGAAGTCACAATTTTCACAATCTTTTTAACGTTTCTTTTATTTCAAAAACTCTTTTCTTTTGATTCATTTCTTCCTTCACCCAAAAACAATCAGGGTTGAATTTTCTAAGAACTCTCATTTCATCTTCACTTAGTCCATCTTTCCTAGAACTTCCACTTGAAACATGCACCCGAAACTCCTCATCAGAACTCTTTCTGACTTTGTTATTAGGACAATTAGTAGAAATATGCCCTTTACCACAACAAGTAAAACACTTGCATGTTTCCCTTTGTGAGAAAGACCTCAAACTGCCACAATCACTTGAACTGAATCCTATATTGCAATCAACAACCAAATGACCTGTTTTACCATGTCGGTAACACTTTCTCTTTTTAGTTTGAGTTTTTGGTGTGAGTTCATTGTTAGGTCATTTTGTAATAGGTTGCTTTCAAAAGTATGTAATTTAACTTAGGTTTTTGCTAGGTTCGTCTGGTCCACGAACCTAGGAAAGGGTTGTAAAGGTTCGGCGAACCTAATGCTTTGTCTTGTAAAGGTTTGTCTAGCGAACCTAAAGGTTCATCTGGCGAACCTGTTGGTTCGGATAGGTTCGTTGGTTTTGTATATATATTGCAGGTTTGTCTGTATTTTGTAGGTGTAACAGAACAGAGAGAGAGAACCTTTGTGAGATTGGTGTGATTGTAAAGAACTGTGTGTTCTTATTTCATGTTCTTGTAATATGATTTTGTTATCAATGAACATGATGTTTATCATAATGATTGTGTATCTTTGATTCATATAGATTTAATCCAGATTCTGCATAGATTGAATTGTTAATAGAATTCCATTGATCGATCCAGAGCAATCTACAATGGTATCAGAGAATTGGAGGAGTTCTATACAAGTTCTTGAAGATTATCAATCATTCTGAAGATCAAGAGATCAAGAGATGACTTGTAATTTTCAATATCTGATTGTTTGCTGACATTTTCTTCATCATTTACTGCTATTTGGTTGATTGAAATCAGAAAATTCTTGGATGAAATTAGTGGATTTTGAAGGTTTTTCCTCCAAATTTTGAAGGTTTTCCCTCCAAAATTTTCAAGTTTAACTGATAGGTACGTGAGCCAAACCTTGTTGTATCTCAGCTGTAGTTTAAAGAAGAGGTTCGCTCAAGAAGAAGATTTTTTAGTTGAGGTTCGCATACTAAAAATTTTGGAGAGGTTCGTTTAAAAGGTTTGAAAAAGGTTCGTCTATTGATGAGGTTCGTTGGTCAAGGTTCGTTGTTGATTCATTGACTGAGGTTCGTTGGTCAAGGTTTGTTGAAGGTTCGTTGGATAAGGTTCGTGAGTTCAAGGTTTGAAAGAGGTTCGTATGATCCTTAGGTTCCTGAGCTTATAAATTGGAAATAGGTTCGCTGATAACAATTTGAATCATGGCGGATATGTTTGCAGCAATTGCTAATCTAAATTCTAAGATTCAGAGTATTTTGATTAATGAAACTGAGTCCGGAAGCACAAACAAAGTACCAAAATTACTTGATTTAACTAATTATGAAAATTGGAAAGGTCGGTTTGAGACTCATCTTAATGGTACTGACACAAATCTTTGGGAAAGAATCTTATCACCATATGAACGACCAAAGGTGGTTGGAACAGATCTGGATCAAACTCTTGATTGATTGGATGTTGAACAAAGAAAGAAATATGATTATGAAAAGAAAGCATATTGGATGTTAAGTCAAGCTATTCCTAATCAGATTCTTCATCAATTTGATGAACATAAAACATCATATGGTTTATGGAATGCTTTAAAAGCAAGAATTGAAGGAAACACCAAACTCAAGAAAATGAAAGCCACTGATTTGCGAAAAGAGTTTGAGAATTTCAATTATATTGGAAATGAGAGTCTTGAAACTTTGATAACAACATATAGACATTTGTTGACAGAAGTTCGTAAGTGTGGAATTGAGTATTCTAAAGAAGAGAAAATAGACTATTTTGCATATGCTTTGCCAGAAAGATGGAATTCATTGGTGTTGATTTTAAAAGAAAATCTTTCTGGAATGACATTGGTTGAATTTATTCAAAAGTTAGAAGAACAGGAAATGAAAGACAAAAGAAAAGCTAGAAGAGTTAATGTAACACATGATCCTTCACTTTATGGTGCATCTGTGGTGACACCTCCTGTTTCATCTGCAAAAATACATACAACGTTTGTTTCAAGTACTACTGAGATTACTTCTGTACCATCTGCATCTACTAGCTCAAGTTCATCTTATTCTGGGAATGAGAAAAAGTCCGATTCTTCATCTACTCTAATTCAATTGAATACAACTAATCTAGGAAAGGTATCAATGGAGGCTGTCAGAGATCATATGTCGATATTGTCATGTCTTGTCAGTGCCTATGATGAACAAATAGCTGGAAGGATTGGAAATTCCAATCTTACTTTTGAAGATTATGAGTAGATAGATGATGATGAGATGGAATTGATTGATACACAGTGGGCTTTGGCTAGTGCAATAAGAAGAATTAACAGATATGAGAAGAAAACAGGAAAGAAATTTACTTTTGATCGGAACACAAAGTTTGGTTTCAATCCAAAGACTACACAATGTTATAATTGTGGTGAGTTGGGTCATTTTGCTCGAGAATGTAAAAATCCAAAGAAGCAAGGAAACTTGAAGCCTTTCAAGCCAAAAGAAGCTTATCAAAAGAAAAAAGGAGAAGCTTGAAGAACCCACAAAAGCTTTAGTCAGTCAAGTAGATGAAGGATATGACTGGGGAAAACAATACGATGATTTAATGGGCATGTTTATGGCTTCTATGGATGAAGAAGCAAGCAAGGGCAAAGAAAATGCTGAAGAGGTAAATAATGATCTTTTAGAGGTCATTGAAAAGTTGAAAGAAATGAATGCTCAATTGACTGCTGAACTGATCGAGTGCACTGAAGATAACAAAAAGTTGGTTTAAAGAGAGAAAGGTTTTGATAAAAAGATCATTGATTTGGGAAAAGAAAATGAAGAATTAAAAATTAAAGTTTTGCAAAACAATCATGCAGTTTCTGTGCATCTCGAGTCAGTACAAAAGTTGAAAGTTGATATGTCAGCAGCCAGAGCAGAAGCAGAAATGAATAAAAGCAAGCTATAGAATTATTAGAATTCTCAGTATGTTATCAAATATTTTGCTGCTATGCAAAGATCATCGAATGATACTGTTGGCTTGGGATTTCATGCTATACCAACTCCTTCAAGCTATGTTCCTAGACCACAAACTGATCCAAATTTGGAAGTTCATCCAGTTTCTTTGAATGAACATGAGTCTGAACATGTTGTTGAAAATCCTGGAGTTTCATCTTCTGATGAAAAGGTGTCACTTGACAGTGATGCTCCAATCATTGAAGATATCACTGAGTCAGAATATTCATCTGATATTTTGAGACAAAATGGTTACAAAGTAAAAAATGTTGAGAAAAAGAGTTTGGAATCTCAGAAGTCGAAATCTAAGACTAAACAAGTTGAGAAGGTGGTGCTTAAAACCACTCAAGTTTCCAAACCAGTGATTAAAACCAAACCAACCACTATTCTTAAACCGATTGTGTATATTAGATCATCTAATACACATCAAGGAGAGTCTAGTGGAAATTTTCAAAAGAAAAATGTGGTTTCTAAGAAAGTAGAAAAGGTGGATTTTTTCTTTGATAATTTTGGGGTTGGGTATAAGGCTAAATCAAAAAAATTTTCAAAAACAAATTTATAATTCAATGACAAGTTCAATTGGATTGTGAAACAAAATCTCATCTTCAAATGTTGTTTTAAGACCTTTCAGTTCATCAAGTCTTTATGATGAACCCACACCAAAAATTTATATTAAAGATAGAAAATGTTATCGATGTGGTAATATGGGTCATTTGGTTGCTAATTGTAATGTGGATTTCAGTTCAAGTGATTATAGTAGTTTTAAGTCTTTTCCACCAAGAGAAACACGAAAGTGTTTTACTTGTTGCGGTAAAGGACATATTTCTGCTAATTGTTCAAATAACAAAATCAGAAAGAGTTCTGATGAGGAGTGTCGGGTGAACGGTTCAGGTGGAAGCCCTAGGAAAAATAGACCTAGTGAAGATGAGATGAGAGTTCTTAAAAAATTCAATCATGATTATTTTTGGATGAAAGAAGAAATCAACCAAAAGAAAAGACTTTTTAAGAATAAAATAAATGTTATAAAGATCGTGAAAATTGTAACTTTATCTTATGATGATTCATTTGAAAATTTTTCATTAAAATCATTTTCAAACCAACCTACTAAATCTATATCATTTTGGAAACTCAAAAATAGATCTGGTGATGAAGTTTCTAAGAAAGAGGATGACACAAGTGATGATGGGTATTCGATCAGGTCATCACAAAACAATGGAATGGGTCCATTCCGGGAGACTCGACGCCGAAATGGCGGGGGCCATCCCTTTTGAATACTGACAGGTTTCTTTTAATTTATTGTGCAGGTTGCATCCATGGGCCATATTAAGAATCGTTGGATTGTTGATAGTGGATGCTCCCGCCATATGACTGGAGAATTGAACTTGTTAAGAGATTTCAAGTTGGTGAAAGGAAGTTATGTGAATTTTGCTGGAGATAAAGGCGGTCAAATTACAGGAATTGGTAGTTTGACAAATGGAAAGGTTTCGTTTGATAATGTTAATTTTTGTAAAGAATTAACAATTTGTTGAGTGCTTCTCAAATTTGTGATAAGGATTACAAAGTGGTGTTTGACAAGGATAGCTATTATGCACTCAAGCAATGATTTCAAATTTCTGAGGAGTGGATATTGAAGACAGCTGATCGGAGTAAGGATCTTTATGTGCTTGATATGGCAAAGGCGGAGACAATAAATAAAATGGAAACATGTATGTGTCCAAAGCTACTGAACATGATACACGTTCATGGCACAGGTGAATGGGACATATCCATATTCGGAAAATGAATCATCTTGTGCATAATCATTTAGTTGAGGGTGCACCTGTTAAACATTTTAAACTTCCGGATGTGTGTGTGTCATGTAAAATGGGTAAACAGAAAAGGAAGTCTCACAAAACAAAGAAAATTTTTTCTATTGATATGCCACTTGAACTTTTTCACATGGATTTGTTTGGACCAATTAATGTGAAAAGTATAGGTGGTGAATCTTATTGTTTTGTTGTGACTGATGACTTTTCAAGATTTTCATGGGTTATGTTTTTAAAGCATAAATCAGATCCTTATGAAAATTTTGTGTTGTTGATAACTAGGTTGGAAACTTTATATAAGTTGAAGGTGAGACGTGTAAGATCTGATAATGGGACTGAGTTTAAGAATCACCAAATGGAGGAATTTTGTAATTCCAAAGGCATTCAGCAGCAGTTTAGTGCACCTTATGAGCCTTAGATGAATGGTGTAGCTGCACGAAAGTACAGGACTTTGATTGAGTCTGCGAGGACAATGCTAGATGATTCTAAACTTCCTATTACTTTTTGTAGTGAAGCTGTGGAAACTGCTTGTTTTACATTGAACAGAGTCTTAATAGTCAAAAGACACAATAAAAGTTGTTATGAATTGCTTCAGAATCAAAAGCCCAATGTTGAACACTTGGAACCTTTCGGGGCTCCTTGTACAATGTTAAAGAAAGATTCAAAATTCAATTCTAAAATTGAAGAGGGTTTCTTTCTTGGTTATAGTCTTCCTAACAAACTTGTGTTTCATAAACGTATGGGTGTTGTGGAATTATGGTTTCATGTGGATGTTCAACGGCATACACCTGTACCAGATGGGAAGGGTCCAGATTGGCTTTTCGATTACAATAAGTTGTTTGAGTCTTTTAATATATCTTTCAATGTGTCTGTTGATGAAAAAACCTTACAAATGTTGTATGATTTGCAGAATTCAGAAGAACATGGTATTTTTCATCAATCTGAAAATGGAATTAATACATCACATGGAGAAGGTACTTCGGAAGTCATTAATGAAGACTGGTCATCAGAAAATGAAAATGATGTTTTTGAAGATGCTATTTCTCATTATCAAGATCCGGATTAGAACATAAATAATCTGGATCATGATGTGGTTGTACCGCAATTGCCTGTCACACATGTTCATGTTAACCATCCAATTGATCAGATCATAGGAGACCTAACTGTAGGAGTGCAAACACGAAATCAAGTCACAACTGAAGAAAGTTTGTATGTGGAGTTAGAGAAAACTCATGGCAGTCAAGAGCTCTGGATGCATTCAACGTTTATTTCAAAAATAGAGCCAAAGACTGTGACTGAAGCTTTACGTGAGCTTGCCTGGGTGGAGGCTATGCAAGAAGAATTGAATCAATTTCGCAAGTTGGGAGTTTGGCATTTGGTTGATTTGCCAAAAGGAGAGAAAAGATTGGTACTAGATGGGTGTTGAGATGTAAACGAGATGACATAAGTGTAATTGTCAGAAACAAGGCTCGTTTAGTGGTCCAAGGTTTTAGACAAGTTGAAGGAATTGATTATGATGAATTTTTTGCACCTGTGGCGCGATTGGAAGCAATTAGACTTTTTCTTGCTTTTGCTGCTCACAATAAGTTTAAAGTTTTTCAGTTAGATGTTAAATCTGCTTTCTGTACAGTTCATTAAAGGAAACAGTGTATGTTTGTCAGCCACCGGGCTTTGGGAATCCTATCCATCGGGATCAGGTTTACCTCTTAGACAAAGCACTGTATGGTCTTCATCAGGCTCCGCGTGCCTGGTATGAAACTTTATCGACTCACCTTATTGAACACGGGTTTAATAGGGGTCAGATTGACAAAATTTTGTTCTTTCGGGAAAAGGGCAAGGACATTCTTCTTGTTCAGATTTATGTGGATGATATCATTTTTGGATCTGCCGATGAACAAATGTGTTTGGAATTCAAAGAGGAGATGATTGATAAATTTGAGATGAGTGCTATGTCAGATATCAAATTTTTTCTGGGTTTACAAGTTGATCAAACTGATAATGGAATTTTCATTCATCAAACTAAATATATTCAAAATGTGCTGAAACGGTTTAGCATGCTTAATTCAAAACCAATTTCCACGCCCATTCAGTCTGATCACGGGATTGAGCTTGATATTAAGGGGGAGTTGATTGATCCTACACTTTATCGTGGAATTATTGGAAGTTTGATGTATCTGACTGCCTCAAGACGAGATATTGTTTTTGCTACAAGTATTTGTGCAAGATATCAATCTAAACCTAAGGTGTCACATCTGATTGTAGTCAAGAGAATACTTCGTTATCTGAAGGGTACACCAAATACCGGTATGTGGTATCCTAAGGATGATAACTTTCCATTCAATGCCTACAGTGACTCCGATTATGGAGGATATAAGACAGATGCAATGTCCACAACTGGTGGTGCACAATTTTTGGGTGAACGGTTAGTTTCTTGGCAATGTAAAAAGCAAACATATGTGGCTACTTCAACTTGTGAAGCTGAGTATGTCGCTGCTGCCAGTTGTTCACAAGTTTTGTGGATACAACAAATGGCAGACTATGGTTTGAATTATCTTATAAGCCCAATCCATGTTGATAATGAGGTTGCTATTGCTATTACTAAAAATCCAGTGTATCATTCGCGTTCTAAACACATTGATATTAGGTTTCATTTCACACACGATTGCTGTGAAATGAAACTTATTGATGTAATGAAGATACATACAAATCAGCGACGAGCAGACCTTCTCACCAAGGCTTTTGATAAAAATCGTTTTGAGTATTTACTCAAATTAAATGGCATTTGGGTCATGGGTGAGGTTATTTCAAATCAACTTCCTTCATAATCAATTTTATTGAATTAATATCAGATATTTTATTTTTTTTGCTTTGTGTTTTAGTTTTTAGGGGGAGAAAATTTGAAAATTCAAAAACATTTGAAAAATCAAAAACACAAAAACATTAAAAAAAATTAAAATTTTGAGAAATTGATTTGACCTAATGAGAAATGATAGTACATTGCAGTAATCTAAAGTACATTTGTATCATTCTAGAACTTAAACATAAAGAGCATTTACAATTTCTGAGTATGATATGTTGGTAGGTTTATAACTTAGTTGAGATAAAATTTGACAAAATTATGATTATACTTTGTGGGAGACAGTTGCTTAGAATATAGTGCTTCGCTTTGTCCTCAATAAATGATTATTAATCTTACAATGTGTTTCTTGAATTAAAATTACTTAATGGCTAGTTTTTGATCATGTGTTCAATTTTAAAAGAAATTCTAAATTTTGTTTTTTTCTTTTATTTTAGTTTAAAGCTGATACATTCTCTGCGAATACTTACGTATCGACCTGATTGTTATAGCTTTAAACGATTTGAATTTGTTTTTCTTGGTTTGATTAAGTTTTGGATAATCTCTGCGTATATGAAAATATCGATCTGATTGTTAAAAACTTAATCTTAAATTATTGTTTCGTTCATTTTCCGGATCATCTGAGTATACGAAAGTATCAACCTTGATTCCATGAGTTTGAACAATTTCAAATTGTTTTACATTTTTTTCAAAAAGAAATTCTATTTTGTTTTTGCATGATCAAACTAGTTATATGTGAATTAAATTGTTTCAAGAACATTATTGTTTGATTGATTATTCATAAAACGGGGATATGTTCAAGTAAATGAGGAACATAAAGTATTTGACGATTTTGATTTCAATTATATCTTAACTAAGTAATTAAATTTAAAATTCAATTCATATACTGACAATCATCTTTGAATTGTAATTTGCTAATAAATATATTCATTAACTCAATCAAGTGTACTTATGATTATAATGCAATATGATCTCATGTCTTGATCTTTCTCATCAAAAAAAAAATATGTGTCTGTTTTGTTCATTTTCATATTTCATGTTAGGTTTAGTACAAAATTAATTAATATTTTGGTGTGTTTAATATAAAATTTGAAAAATTCCAAAAAGATTTTTGTTCATATATCTGATGTTAAATCAATAGTTATTGATTATTTGTTTTCACTCTGAAACACTAAATTTTGTTTTTGTTTGAAACTTTAAATAAACTTGATTTTTGAAAATATAAAATTGTTGAGATAAATCTTTGATAGGTTTGTTTGGAGGTTCGTTCAGCAGGTTTGCTTAAAAGGTTCGTTAATCAGGTTTGTTTGGAGGTTCGTTCAGAAGTTTTGTTTGATAGGCTCGTTAAGCAGGTTTGCTTAATAGGTTCGTTCATAAGGTTTGGTGAGAGGTTCGTCTGAGAGGTTTGTAGATAGGTTCGTTTAGAATGTTAAGGACATGTTAGTTCATCATGTTTTCTGGAAGGTTCTCTTGAATAGGTTTGCTGAGTGGTTCGTTCAACAAGTTTTGATTCTATGATGAAAGAACTTCTGAAGCAGTTATTTTATTAAAACAAGATGAGAAATGGAGAGTTATAAGACTACTTGATCCTATTTGGTTGGTAAATTGTTCAAAACAAGACAATGATATTCTCAATGAAGTTGAAATTTATGTAGGTGAAGGATATCATGATGTGAGAGTGAGTTATAAAGATATGGCTTTGCAATTTCAAACTATAGCAAGGATGTGCTACACTTTGGGAATTCATTCTGGTTGCAACTAGGAAGATGTGAATTACTTGTATGTTAAGTTAATGGCATTACAGAAAGAGATTGATGATAGAGATGCAAAGATTGAAGCTGAATGTTTATCAAAGATTCCAAAGTCAGTGATTATTCGTGCTGAAGATAATGTTTGTAAATATAAATTGTCGAGTGGGACTCAGATTAAAGGTTGAAGATCAAGATTTTGAAGCAACTATTAAGGGGAGTTTGTTAGGTCATTTTGTAATAGGTTGCTTTCAAAAGTATGTAATTTAACTTAGGTTTTTGCTAGGTTCGTCTGGCCCACGAACCTAGGCAAGGGTTGTAAAGGTTAGGCGAACCTAATGCTTTGTCTTGTAATGGTTTGTCCAACGAACCTAAAGGTTCGTCTGACGAACCTAAAGGTTCGTCTGGCGAACCTGCTGGTTCGGCTAGGTTCGTTGGTTTTGTATATATATTGCAGGTTTGTCTGTATTTTGCAGGTGTGACAGAACAAAGAGAGAGAGAGAGAACTTGTGTGAGATTGGTGTGATTGTAAAGAACTGTGTGTTCTTATTTAATGTTCTTGTAATCTGATTTTGTTATCAATGAACATGATGTGTAACATCCGGCCTCGTCTATCACCAATATTGTCCGCTTTGCCCACTAGGAGCTCACGGTTTTGCCTTCGGTTGCCCGGGTGAAAACTTCCCAGGGAGGTCACCCATCCCTGGATTGCTCCAGCCTGAGCACGCTTAACTGTGGAGTTTTCATGTGCTCCACAGCCAGCTAAGCCGAAAACGCGTTGGTGATGTTAGAGTTGGATCGTTACTTATGAGCCAGGAATCTCTCCTATTCACGGCCGATGTGGGATTTGCCTAGGATGTTACATACACCCCCCTTAGGGACTCATCGTCCTCGATGAGGTTTGCCCCACCATCCCGTGTAGAACAGGAGTGTCTCTGATACCATTCTGTAACATCCGGCCTCGTCTATCACCAATATTGTCCGCTTTGCCCACTAGGAGCTCACGGTTTTGCCTTCGGTTGCCCGGGTGAAAACTTCCCAGGGAGGTCACCCATCCCTGGATTGCTCCAGCCCGAGCACGCTTAACTGTGGAGTTTTCATGTGCTCCACAGCCAGCTAAGCCAAAAACGCGTTTGTGATGTAAGAGGCTGGTTGTTACTTAATGAGCCAGGAATCTCTCCTGTTCACGGCCGATGTGGGATTTGCCTAGGATGTTACAGAAAAGGAATCCCATTCAACAACAACAGAGTAGGAAAAAGAAGGAAGAAAGAAATGATCCAAACTTTACAGTGGATGAGCCAGGATCATCTCGTCCTAAGAAAAAGAAGAGAATGACTAATGTGCCTAAAAGAAAGAAAACAAAAACACCATGGATTATTGTGTCTTCTCAAGTGATTACTTCTTCTGTTCTGGTTTCTGTTTCTACATCATATGTTCCTATTTCTATTTCTACATCATTTGTTCCTGTATCTGTTGAATCTATAATGCCAAGTGCTTCAGTTTATATTCATGTATGTGTTGCACCATTTGTTGCACCTTTTGCTGAAGCAACTACTATCACAACTTCATTTCTAGAGACTTCTGTTTCAAGAATTGACACGATGTTTGAAGGTTTAGATGATTTGGATGTAAATTTCTCATTGGACTATGATGATTCAGAGTTGAGACGCAGAATATCTCTCTTATCTCAAGAGTTTGACAAGTACAAGAAGCAGAAGGAAAAATCTGATTCTGAGCAACAATCTTCTTCTATTCAAAATGAAATTGATATGATGAAGCTCCATATCAATCAACTACAGAGATGGAGAGAGGATAATCTAAAAGATAAGGAGATTATGATGAAAGAATTCTTTTATAGGAAAGAGTTGCCAGAGAACAGAATGAAAAGATAGTTATTCTTGAGGAAGAAAATCAGTTGTTGAAGAAAAGAATAAGTGATATTCAAAGTGAATTTTCTACTGATATTCACACTGATGCAAGATTTGATGATGATGTGGAAGTTCATTTGTCTGAAGGAAATGTTGTTGATCCTGTTGATATCAATTTCAAGAATATGAAGATGATGAAGAGAAAGTAGACTATGAAGATTTTGATTTTGATGAACATCTAGGTTTTGATGCTTATCATGATGATGATGGTGATGATGATGGTGTAGCTGGTGCTGGTGGCTCAAGTGGTCTAAATTCTGTTACTGGTGCTATTGTTATTTACAATTCAACAGGAATTTCTTTGGATGTAAATCAAGTTTCTGTTGTTGATCCTAATAAAGCAAAAGACTTTGAAGATGTTGAGATTGAAGGCATTACTGAGAATGAATGTCAAAAGATAAGTGTTGATGAGACATTACCTACATTTGCAGAGTTATTCAAACAAACTGGAGAAGAAGAATTACAAAGAAATATTGGTGAATTCTAGTAAATTCAAAGAACTTGAAGAAGGTGAGATTGAGAATGATTACACAAAGGAAGAACTTGCTGTTTTGTTTGGAGTGAACGTGAATGAACTTTAAAATGCAAGTGTTTCTGGAAAAGTGCCTATGAGAGAAGAAGGAAGATCAATTGAGTTTGAATATCATGGATCTTCTGAAGAAAATCTGTATAATTTACAAACTTTGAAAAAGATATTTGAAATTGAAGCTAATAATAAATGTCAAGTTGTGTCAAGTGAAAAGTTGAAGATTAAGAGACCAATGGATGTGTGGAGAGAGAATCAAGAAGAACATAAGTACATTATTGATAATTTGATGATTTTTAAACAGTTTATTGAGAAATATGATGAGTCTACTCCTGAAAAACATCCAAGACAAGTTTCAAGATTTAAAATTGGATCAAAATCTAAGATGAATGGAAGGATTTTAAGCTATGGGTATTATCATTATATTCCGGGTGTGTTGAAGAACAAAGGTTGTTATGTTGTGAAGAGAACTGATGGGTGTCACTATTTTGGAAAAGCTTATGATTTGATGTCTTTACCATCCTTTGAATGTATGCAACTTTCAAGATTAAAGATGATCAAGACGTTTCAAACCGAACATAATGAAAGATTTGAAATTTTATTGAAACGTGAAGCAAAGAAAGGTTGGAATTGGTTAGTTCCTCAATTTTCAGTATTGACGCGTAACTCTTATGTTTATCCTAAGCTAAAGGTGTATTCAAGACCAAGGCTAAGGAAGATAGAACAAGATTAGACACCTTTCTTCAAATTTTGGTTTTATGATGAAAGATCTTCTGAAGCTGTTATTCTGTTGAAACAAAATGACAAATGGAGGGTTATTAAATTGCTTGATCCTGTATGGCTTGTGAGTTGATCTAAACAAGACATTGATACTCTCAATGAAGCATTGATTTATGCAAGAGAAGGTTTTCATGATGCTGGAGTTAGTTACAAGGATATGGCTTTACAGTTTCAAACCATTGCAAGAATGTGTTATACTTTGAGAATTCATTCAGGATGTGATTGGGATGATGTGAATTATTTGTATGTAGAGTTTATGGCTTTACAAAAAGAGATTGTTGAAAGAGATGCAAGAATTGAAGCTGAAATATTATCAAAGATTCCAAGATCTTTGATTGTACGTGCTGTAGACAACGTTTGTGAAGATCAGTTATCGAGTGGGGTTCGAACTGAAGAGTGAAGACTAAAGATCAAGATTTTGAAGACTTGAAGCAATTATTAAGTGGGAGTTTGCTGGTACATTGTAATAGATTGCTTTCAAGTTTGGTATGGTTAAGTTAGAAAAGGTTTGAGATAGGTTTGTGCTAGGTTCGTCTGGCCGACGAACCTATAGGGTATGCACTGTAAAGGTTCGTTCAGAGAACCTATTGGTTCGTCTGGCGAACCTATAGGTTTGTATAGGTTCGTTTGGTACTTATATATATTTACAGGTTTTCTGTTTTTGTAGTAGTCTTTGACAGAACTTGTAATTCAGATCAGTTTGTGTGAAACAGAACTGTGTGTTCTTGCTGTGTGCAATTGTAATTGATTTCATTATCAATGAAATGTATATTTACAAGCATGATTGTATTGTCTTTGATTCATATAGATTTTATCTAGATTCCGCATAGATAAAATTGTTAATAGAATTCAAGTTACAGATCCGGAGCTTCCAACAGGTATCCAGTGCGAACATTGTTCCTTCCAACAATGTCATGTTTAGTTCCAGACCAACTGTCCAATTATAACTCCTAGGCTCCCATAACCGAGCTGACGAGTTCAGTGTTTGCCACTTCCCAATGTCCTTGTCGCAAGACATTGTGTGTTTTATCCTTATTGAGCGCCTGCTCGACATCCGGTTGTGGTTTTAGCTACGAACCACGAGCGTGGATTGTCAATCACAAATATAATCTATTCTAAATAATCACGCCTCCCCCCATGGTTAACGGTTACCGAATATGGGACTTAGTGACAAATGTGTAACCCGTGAAATAATGACAAATTCGGTCATATGTTTCTCCCCACTGTCACGTGTTTCAACCAAATGTTTTACAACGCTTTCGTTTTTATGTTTCACAGAGTGTTTCAAAAGTGTTTCAGCGTTTCACATAATAAAAATCAGGTTTCATGTTTCATGTTTCACAAAATGTATCGAAAGAGTTTCAGAGTTCCACCTGATCCAATCAGGTTTCATGTTTCACAAATGTAACAAAGCGTTTCAAGGTTTCACCAAATCCAATCAGGTTTCATGTTTCTCAAAACATATTAAAGGCATATAGAGTTTCACAATAATCAAGATGTTTCAAATGAGTTTTTATGTTTTCTCATTCCCCGATTTTCAAAAACCAAAATACAGAAAAGGGGTCGTGAACTAACCTGAGTTGATTCAAATCAATGACAATGCACAACGTTTGTATCACTAGTTCTTGAACTCTAAACATGTATATCATTAGAGTTCTATGAGTTACTTAAGCTTAATCTGACTCTCAGAACTTTCCTTGACGTTCAATGTCAAGGATCTTACAACTCAAGTCCTCAATCTTATCTCAAACGTTTAATCAATTTCCTTAACTTAACATAGCACAACGTGTGACCTGGGACTCGTTAGATCAATCAGGACATTCAAAGATTAATCAAATTAATATGTTGTTGATTATATCACCAAAACAGTTTCTCGATGGATCCAGGTTTAGGAATAATTAATCCTTGTCATTGATCATTCCCAAGAATGATCAAGACAATCACAACCATTGTTATAATCAAATGGTTAAAACCAATATGATATATGATATGGTTTTATGATAATCGGACATTATAACAGCTTATAAAACTGAGGTTTCGTATACTTGTTTTGGACAGAGTCTCTGTTTATAAAAGTGAGGTTTTCAGGTTTTAAGTCGGGCAGAACCTCGACTTGTATTTCTTAAGTTTACTGAAAACAATTGGGCAGAATCTCTGCTTATAATTGTTTGTTTCCCAAAAATTAGTCGGGCAGAACCTTGACGTGTATTTGATTTAAACCAAACAAATGATAATAATCTTATTATATATATATATATATAATAATAATAATAATAATAATAATAATAATATCTAAAACGATCATTATAACGAATTGAAATTATACGAAATTTATACCTTACAGAAGTTCGGCAGTACCTAGCGTTGAACACTAAATGATTTGAGGGGTTAAATGTGGCTATTCGGAGGTGTAGCATCGGGATTTGAGAGCTGGAAAGTGATTTTTTGCAAAAAAAATTCGAAATCTGGGGTCTGGTGCTTATAGGGCGAATTCTGGTTCTTGGGCGCACCGCCTAGCCCCAGCGTTTGGCTCGGGGCAATACGCCCAGAAGCAATATGTTGCATGTTTGCCACGTTTCAACACGTGGTGCCACGTGGCGTGCAATCTGACTGGTTTCTTGTTTTCATGATAACTTGAGCATACGAACTCCGTTTTACGTGTGGTTTTCGCCCACGTTCATGATTTTTCGAGCTTTTTCCAATGGTTATAATTTCAAGACCTGAAGAGTTCAAAATATATGATCTCTTATTTAACGTTATATTCAACTTTGTATATATCTTGAAATCGGAGCCTCGTTTCATAATTTCACTCACTCATTTTCTTTATTTCCGAGTTATGATTCTAACCTAGAAATCGCGAATTGGCACACCTAGGTACTAAGAGTGAAACATCAGCAAAGCACATATATCATCTCGATAATTTACTCTTTTAAATATTTAAAATAAACTTAAAATGTTATTTCATATCATTAAGTAGTTTAATATTAAATTTTTTTATTCAACACTAACGACATATAGGCTATTTTTTAATCAAGTTATAGAATAAAGCAAACAACATAACACACAAAAACATAACATATCCAGTTAAATCTCACTTTTAGATAGAGTTAGGAAAGAGATGAAAACCAACCTTATCAGCTCTACCCTAAAAAAAGGTAGAGAGGCTACTTCAAAAAGAGTCATCTGGCTCAAAACGAAATCGCTTATAAAATAATAAATAAAGCAACATTAACTTATTTTTGTTATCATGTGAAACTTTGGATTTGAAACTATTGGACACTTGGCTCTCGTAAACCAACTTACACCACCTATGAGCCGAGTGCACACTCCATAACTCTTAACCATTTAAAATTTAAGTTGCACTACCTCAAAAACATGTTAGTTGGAAATTTTAATTTCATCAATTGTGATTTGCGAGTTATATTTTCGTCTCCCATTAAAATTACAATTCCTTCATGTGTTTTACGAATGCAAATTGTGTTGAGTTAATATTTGATATTTCATATATGAAATGATTTAAAAGTTAATGACTACTGCGACGACCATTAAATGCAGAATCAGTAACATGTCTGAATGATTAAGAGGCTTTAAACCAATAAGTGTTTTACTAATTAAGATTGTTTCGTTGAACATCTGAACGATTATACAGATGATAAATGTCGTTGGAGAGGAGAGGTTTTCGTTGTCGTCGGAGGTCATCGAAGAGGAGAGTTCTTCGTCGGTGAGGAGAGGAGGTCGTTAAAGAGGATTGGAGAGGTGGAGAGGAGCCAACCTCTTTCTTTTTTTCTCATTCAAACATACACCCAAATCTTATCCATTGAGATACATATTCTGACATTTTTCATTTAGATGTTTGAAAAAAACAGTTTGAATCTTGCCGATTTTACAAGTATATCTATAAACTAATAAAGGAGTATAAATAGAAGACACTTCGCAATTTCTTAGACCACAATAATTTTTTTTCCCGCCTAAAACTTGACCCAATCTATTTTGTTATATGGATTTATAAATACAGTCAATTAAATATATAAGGTTCAAATTTTTTGATTTTATCATAAAAATTTTAAAAAATCATTTAATTACTTTTTTAGACCTTTATTTGAGTTTTAAAATCTACCTTCATTTTGAAATCCTTATTTCTATAACAACTTCACTATTAATACATCGAATTGTCTTCTCCCTTATTATTTTTTCATGAAAATATTTCTCAATTACACATCTTCTTATGAATCCTTTTAAGTACTAGATGAACACTTAATTATAGATACAAAGTTAGCATGCACTCACATTTTCATTGTAATTACCCATTTAGCAATTCTAAATTTAAAAAAACTTCTACTTACAATATATATATATATATATATATATATATATATATATATATATATATTTCTTTGTGTTTGTTTTAGAGAGACCCCAAAAGAAACTAAAGAAAAAAATTAACTATCAGAGGAAAATGTATAAGTTGCATTTTGTATTGTATTATTTAAGTAATAATGTAGTAGTATGAAAGAAGCAGTTCCTTCTAATTTGAAGTCAAGGTGAAATTTTCTAAGCATTTTTTCATTATGGAGTTAAGTTGATTAAACAAACCATATAGGTAATAGCTACTACACTCATATGATTACAAACATG
Organism: Mikania micrantha; assembly: GCA_009363875.1. Classification (NCBI taxonomy): domain Eukaryota; kingdom Viridiplantae; phylum Streptophyta; class Magnoliopsida; order Asterales; family Asteraceae; genus Mikania; species Mikania micrantha. Next base: position 96,205,634 of record CM018691.1, read on the forward strand.
GAATAACATGAACATAAAGAAAAGTAAACCATGTTAGGGGTTGTTTATTTAGGTTTGAATGGTTCAGATTCAGACCGTTTGTTTCGTGCAAAAAAAAAACATGTCTGAATGGGATAGAAGGCCTGATGAGGGTAAAGGAAGATATTTGCACATTTGAAAAGGGGAAGTCGACCGAGTGGCGATGACGGCTTGGACTGTGATGGAGATCAACCACTCATCCCATTGCTATCATCTCGATCGGAGTCAGAGAACAAGTCGGGAAGAAGGGACAACCCACGACCAAAGGACTCTCCACCACCATTAGATATAAGAGTTTCTTTATTATTTTTTATTGAACATTTTTTTTCCAAGAATAAACCTTACACCTTCAGATACAGCAGGTCCCTTAAAGTTTCAACTAAGACAGTTTCCACTTGTTGTATGTTTTGCATCGATGATTAGGGACAATCCATGTCTAGGGTTGGGCTATACTTGAAACAACTAGGTTTTACACATGGCGAGCTTCAAGTTGCATTATCTCGAGTCAAGAGTAGAGATGGTTTGAAGTTGTTTGTTCTAGATAAGGAGAATAAACCTACGAGCGATACGTTAAACGTTGCATACAAAGAGATTTCAAAGATTTGTTATATAAGATTCAATTTTAGTTTTATTTATTTAGCGGTTAGTTTATTTAAATCGTAAAAATTGTGTATAAATTTAAGACTTTTTTAATGTTTAATTATTCAACCCGTGTAATACACGGGTTTCTATGCCAGTTGAGTAATATAAATATGG